>JADRCH010000184.1:4296134-4446622 GCA_019843965.1 Rhynchomys soricoides
GCCTAGGAGTGAATATCCTACCCTATCCTACATATCGAATCACAGGGTTTAGGATTAATTTTTTTCAGAGAAAACATGTACACCTTTTTGGTACATATTTTCTTGGTATGGCAATGTAGACTATTCCAAATATATTTTCGGAACATTGAAATCCAGATTTATGGATTGATATTGTGTGTATAAACACTGTGAACATGTATGTATGTTTTGGTGCAAGTGTGGAGGTCACAGGACTGATGGTTGCAGTTTTGTTTTTCTTGTTTTTTTTTTTTTTTTCCTTCTACTGCATGGGTTCTAGGGATTGAACTCAGGTTGCCAGATTTGGGAACAAGCAATTTTACACATTTAAGCATCTTGGTATTTTTTATTTAATCATATATATTTGAGCATATATCTTTGAATAAATACAATAGTGAATTTTTAAAACTGATCATATATCATAGCATGAAGATATTTGGTACTGTTTCCCTATATTTACTGCATCTCATTTCTGATATGGTGATTAAACAGATATGTAGTCAGATGAACACATGTAACTATCTTTTTCACAAATGTTCTGGCACCACACATTTAAGAACATTTATTTGTTAAAAGCATATATTCCAATGATTGGGAATAGGTTTGTTTAACATTTATGGCTATTACAGCCAGCAAAATCCTTTGTGAACTTTTTGATGGAAACAAGTGTTTTGCATTAAAACCCCTACTAGAAGAAACTGAGAATCCTAAAAGCAATAAAAAGTGTCAGAATAATGTGAAGAGAGGCCAGTTCAGACTATGCGCCACCTATCAAGCATCCAGGGGCTGAGTGATTGTTAATGGCTGTTTACACAAACCCTCATTATTTCCACTGTTTCATTTTAAGCAAGTTGTTATGAACACATATTTAGACCTCACAGTTTCAAACATGTAGAATCAAACATACAGAAAATCCTAGAGGATATCCTCTTGTCTTTGATATGACCATCAGGTAACTTCTTTATTTTGATGATGTAGTTCAATGTGCCAGTAGCTCCTCAAGCCCAGTTGGAAGCACAAAAGGTTTTTGTGAAATCTTCCTTTTTTTTTTTAAGCTACTCAAGCTATGTAATAATGAAGAATTAAATAAAGAGAATTTCATTCACGATGACATTAAGGTCTGTTTGTTTGCTGCAATCCAATACCAAGAGACTACCCACTCATGCCCTAACCCTGAAAACCCTAACCCTAGCCCCTAACCCTAACCCTAACCCAAGACAAAACCTAAAACAAGACAAAACTTAGCTAAACTGTAATACGGTTCATGAGAAAATCACAGTACAATATAGTACAATTATGGTAGTTGCTATTGTAAATCTGTACTTTGTCTTATAGAACTGAAAACAAACAAACAAAAATGACTTTTTTTTTTTTTTTAATGGAACACAATGTTCACATGGTTTTGAACACACATTCTCAGTACAAAGCAAGTGTCTCACAGGTTTTGTGAATGGCAAATTTAGAATTTCAAAAGTCAGTGAAATATTATAAACCTATTGTCTTTTGACATAAAAGAAATATTAGTTTCAAATATTTTTCAAGGATGCATTAAGAAATTAGGTTGTCTCATTTTAGTGTAAGCAAAAGTCACTGGTTTTGTGTGCTAATAACAATTCATTACATTTTCTTCTTAAATTGAGATGAGTTATTTAGGTTGAATTACATATAAAATTATATTTTTTGAATAATAAAAATCATATTTATCATTTAGAAAAATATATTCATATCTACATACCCATATCTACATACATATGTATCTATATGGACTTTATAATTTTACTTAGAAAATTATTGGGCAGTCACTCAGCAATAGCACATCCACATTGGTATTCATAGTTTTTCTTTAAATATTTCCCTTGCTCTTGGCATGGCTTAATATAAATATAAGTAAGCAGTTTTTTTTCTCTTCAAGCAGTTATTTGTAATCACCATAGTGATTACAAACTGATTAATTATCAACATTCTGTTTCAATGCAGACCTTGGCACATATTTGTAATGAAACAGAATAATAGAAGGAAAACCTTGGTAAATACTGAACTGGCTTTTGGTTATGAAATTTTACTATAGGCTGAGCAATGCACATGCTATAAAATTTGCATGAACATCAATCTACTCATTAATTAGGAGCAATTCTCTCTCATTAGTAAAGGTACACTTTAATTTTGACCCCCTCATTTGAGGATTTATTGGACATTTCTACAGATAATGCTTAACATAACAGTTTTCATTCCAAGAATATCTTTCCAGTGTGGTAACCAGGACTTTTCTGAGATAGTCAAGAATAACTATACCTCAATTAGAGTTTGATGTGGTAGCACTATATGTTTAAGGGTACACAAGTTCTGGGTTCAGAGTGGCTCTGTTGATACAAAGCTAGCAGAGATGTGACAACAGCACCTCCAGAACACTTGCATTATGGAGGAATTATATCTGAAAATGGGAGATCAAATGGTGGAGCAGGAAGTAAAAATTTGCCAGGGGAGGGATAGGCATACCTATGCTCATTCCCATAAAGACTATATCATAGTACCAAGAGAAACATATTAATTCTCAATAATATAAAATTTTATTCTCAGTATGCAGTTTAAAAATTCCCCATCCACTGTGCTCCCATATGCAGAAACAGTCTTCTAAGACACGAAACTTTGGGGAACATACCACATACAAAGCAAGTAACTTTATTTCTTGTGGAGGTTAATTTTTTAAATAATCAGGTGCCATCCTGACATATCAGTGACACCTGTGCACTGAGTCAATACTCTAGACAACTTACCAGCAGAAAGAAAACAGTTTAAGGAGGTGGCTAATATACCAAAGTTAGATTCAAAATACCTTCAGAAACAGTTTCTTTGTCTTGTTATTTTACTTTTTTACATTGTGTGTTTGTGTGTGTATGTGTGTGTGTGCATGTGTGCCTGCCTCTGTGTGTGTGTGTGTGTGTGTGTGTGTGTGTGTGTGTGCATGTGCTTGGGTGATGTTATGCATGTTCTACAGTGCACATGTAATATCACAAGACTGTATGCTGCTGTTCATGCTCTTCCAATACCATGTGGCTTCTAGAAATTGTACATAGGTCTTCATGTTTAGAGACAAGTTCCCTTGCCAGCTGAGCCATCTCACTAACCCTATAACAGTTGCTACACAGCTAGCTTACATAGTGTCTCTACAAATAGTGCTAATTTTACTTTTCCATGAATGAAGGAATCTAAACCACCTCTATTGAGAGGCTCAGGGAAGTTTTTAATTACTTTATTCATTGCTATGATGAAATACCCAAATAAGAATCAACATATGGGATGAGTGGCTAACTTTGAGTCATGGTTGTAACACAAAACAAATGGTGATGCATACATCATCAATCACAGTGAAAGTAGCTCTTACTCTTGTCTGTAGCAGCAAAGACTGCAGGATACTTATTCATAATCAGTGTAGGAAGGAGTAGGCATGGGAAAGAAGGGAGCTCCAGGATATATACATAAAGAATTGCTTCCAGTGACCAAGTATAACATTCTAAATCAGTGCTACAAATGTAGGATCCAATATTGGAAACACCTGAATATATGGGAGCATTTCACAATAAAATCATAACAGACATAGGTTGATGTTAGTATCTGGGTGTGACATCACTCACTACTTGAATTTTCAGTTTTCATTTTATTATAGTTGGACAAAAGCTAGGACATATTAGATGAGAGAAAAAATTCCCAGGGATAAACTCAGCTAACCAAGAGTCAAGAATGACTGAAAGTATAAGTTTTCATGTATTTTGTCTGAGAATTGATCAGGTACATCTCTGCAAAAGATAGTTATAAGTAGGCCATGTGTAATGCAGAAACATAAAATGCATATGACAGGCCAGCCATTGAGCATTTCCAAATAATTGTCATGTTTCCATTGCTTGTTATGGCTTCTAAAGAAGTTAAAATATATTTTTAAAATAAACTATCATAAAATTAATTTTAGGACTTTAAAAATTAATCACAGTTGAGAGCAAAATCTGAAGATGAAGTATAACCACAGGACAAAAAATTGAAATGGTAATTTTAGCTAAGATGTAAAACTAAGGTATAACTCATTTATTACTGGTGAGAAAAATCTTTTAAATCTCATTCATGATTTTTTAGTGTGAAGAATAAATCTGATTGTTTGTATATATCAGAGAACATGAGTAATAAAGTAAACCAGTTCATACTAAGAACTCTGGGTTACTGACTCAGTGTTGGGAATTGCCGTCTTCACCTAGGCATTTTCTCTTTGCATGTAATGAGCAGCTCCTCAACTCTCATTCTATAATATCACAGCATGGTGTCTCATAGGACTTTTAATTTCTAGCCTTCCTTAATGTAGGTCACAAAAGATGCAACTGTTGTGTGCCAAATGCACTTCAATGGAACTAACTGTACTGAAGGGAAAACCCATTATGTAAATGGCATTGAATAGAACCCCATGTCTTTCTTTATAGCACAGGGATAGGTATTGAGGGATTGAGAGCAATGATTTCCATGTATTTCTAAGTAGCCTAACTTTGTTTTATGCAACATTTTCAAATAACATTCTTAAGACTGGTCAGAAAGAAATGGAATCTTTAATATCCCAGACCACATTAGCCTTCTGACTCCTCATATTCTCTATCCAAAATAATTAATACAGACTTTCCCACTAACAAAAAAAAAATGGAGTGTACTTTGACCATAGATTTGTTGCTAAAGTGTCATTTGACTGAAATTACACTTTGTTTATAATATACATGATGAAGTAAAGCTAGTTTTTAGTGGAAAATGATGAATGTAGTAAATTTTATGTGAAATTATTAACCACATGTATACATGTAACATATGTCTGCTGTCCATTTCTCTACCTATCTGCCATCTATCATATGTCCCTAATCATATCTTTAGCATTATTACATACATATGCATATGTTATCACCTATGAAGTAATCATTAAGATACATGTAGAGATAGCATTCTTTGGTGACTCAAGATCTATGTCTCCCCCAAATGACATACTTACATCTAATATATCCACAATTAATTGTCAAAGATATACCTTTCCTTGTAAGTCTCATAGTAGCTTTAAGGTATTATGCTTTTGGAATAAAAGAACTACAACTAAGATATATATATATTATATATATATATATTATATATATATATATCACTATATATATATATATAGTGATTTGTTGAAGGTTGTATGATGATTCAGTCACAGTCTTGGATGTGTTTGAAGAATGAATGACTTTAAACTTGCACTATCACAGCTGGTGATTTTGAATTATGTGGCAAGTAAATCAAAGCCGAAAGTGAGCAGTGGCAAGAAAGGAATTTGAATGATCTCTAAGGCTAAGTGTTAAGAGTCCTCAGATCATAAGCACTAGCTCATGCTTCATCTTCTAATGTGTTTGTTGTCTTTTACTCTTTATTCTTGAAATTGTCATGGAAGATAAATGGCAGAGTTCAATGGTGGTAATTAGACGCTTCCAACAAACAAGTTCAAAACATCTTAAGTGAGACCTTTTGTTGCCAGCTTTTCCTCCCAAATGCCACCGTTAACTCATTACATGCTAGATGCCTGTCTCCAGTGTGTGTCAACATCAAATTGCCATTTCTGTTTAAAGAAATCTGTGTAGACTCACAAAAAACAAAACAGAAAAACAGAGCATACTAAATAAAGATTATGAACTATCTATTAATTCTCCTTTATGAGTATCATCCATCCCTGTTATCCCTTTGCACAGACAACATTTATTTAAATGCTGGGTCATCGGTGGGCATATGCTCCACCTGTCAGTTGTGACAGAAAAAACTAAGGACAGAAGAGTAGACACTGATCACCTAATGTTCTTCATCTGTTTGGGAAATTCAAGACATGGCCCTTTGGAAGAAACAGTTCACAAGGACATGGATCAAGATGCCAATTTGGAAGATGTTACAAACACAGAAAACAAATCTGTATAAATAAGCTTGAAAACTTGAAAAAAGGTTGAGAGGCCTCGGAGTAGAACGGGCTGCTGTAAGTCATAGTTTGTGCCATCTATTCTTCTACATTTTGGGCAATGTAACCAGTGAAAACTAGGGCCAATCTTCAAAAAATGTTCATTGTGGTTCTTTCTTTTAGTATTTAAGTCATAGGTTTATTTCCTCCTATCTCTGTCCACACCTGTCAGGTGAAGTTGAAAGTGTGCACAACCACTTTATATATAGGTTTAATGCATGAACTGAGGATTTGAACCCAGGCCCTAAATGCTTATAAAGCATGTGATCCTTTCTTCTGAGCCATCTATCTACCCAGCTTCAAATTTATCCTTTTGCTACAGTCTCTTCTCTCTCTCTCTCTTTCTCTCTCTGAGTTTATGTGCATACGGGTACATATGCATGCATCCACATGCTTGTAGATTTCTGAGATAGATGATAGGAATCATCCTTGGTCCACTTAACTGAATGAGGCAGGGTCTTCCAGTCAAAAATCTCTCTAATATGGCTTGCGGCTCTCTAATATGACTTATATTCCCTGCCACGTTGTTCTGGGAACTCGTCTCTCTATCCTCCCAGGGTGAAATATAGGCATCCACTACACCCACCTACCATTAAGTGTAAGTACCATTAAGTCTAAGGTTCTAAGCTCTGAGTTGTCATGCTTGTCTGGTAAGTTTTTTAACCTCTCAGTGACCTCCCTATCCCACAATCCTACTCTTAAGGTAAATGTACACACAGACATCCACCACGTATATGCACACCCTGCAGAATTCAGATCAAAACTCCAAGGCTGTGCTGCTTGTTACCAGCAAGTTCTGTTGAATAAAACAAAGGGCTCAATAACACCATGTCTCATGTTTCTCTTCTAAAACATAAAAATAATTAACAGATCTGATGTTATTGAAACAATGAAGTAAAACATGTCAAATTATTTGCTCCTGCCTAGTACATCCCAGGTGTTGGTAGCTTTCAGCCTTCTTCATATTTGACTTTTTCTCTTTTAAATTATCTTACCATCTTCTGATTGGATCCCGATAGGAGTCGCCTTTGATATAACACTATAGGTTTTCTGTTGCCATATTTTTATAATCAAATAAAGATCAGTCAGAGAATTTATGGGGTGCATGACTATCATCAGTCTTTTTACTTTCTTTTAATACTAATTAAGTTATAAATAACATCATTCTCCTCTTTATTCCCTTCATCAAATCCTATCTATACTTTCTCCAATCCCACTCCCTCTCAAGTTCAAGATCTTTTCTTTGATTATTAGTGTTACATATATTCATAAATATATAAATACAGCCTACTGTGTCATTGCTTGTGTGCATATAATTTTAGGAGGGATTATTTGTATTGAATAACCAGTTAAAGCATTGATTCTCAACATTCCTAATGACATGACACTTTAATAGTTTCTAATGTTGTGATGAGCCCCCCCACCACAAAATTAAATTTTTTACTAATTCATAACTGTAATTTTGCTAGTTATGAGTCATAATGTAAGTATCTGTGCTTTCCATTGGTCTTAGGGGATCCCTGTGAATGGGTCATTCAACCACCAAAGGGACTGAATTATAGGTTAAGAAACACTGAATTAGGGTGTCCATTGCTTGGGAGATCACTTCTCCATCTCTCAGCATTTATTAGTTACCTATAGTTCTTTGTCTTGAGGTGGGGTCCCGTGAAATTCCCCCTTTCTGCCTTAGATTTTCAGTTGATATTGGCATTGTTCAGGTCCTGCTTAGGCAGTCATATGGTTACAGTGTCAAGGGTGTAGATATTCTGTCATTTCTAGCAGACATATTCTCATAGTAGACGTTTTGGTCCTCTGCCTCCTAATATTTCATGCCCTAAATATCCTAAAAGAAACAATATTTTTCTGCTTAAGCTGAAAAGACACTGTAGTTTAATTTTGAAATTCATGTTTTCTTGAGTTTTTGAAATGTGCAATAGTAGATTTTATTTCTTCTCTAATGAGGAAACAGTGAGTAGTAGAAGGCACACTGTAGTTTCTATGAACAACATCTTAAAAAGCACATTTCTAACAAATAAATGACTATTCTCCGAATGATAATTGTTTATAGTGAAATGAGAGCTTTGTGGTTTTGAGATACTCACTGTGATAGTACTGATATATTACTCCATTGAGATCGATCTGTGACTTGTGGTAGGCAGAGCTACTGTCCACCCTGATTTCCATTAGCTTCTTAGTTCCCTGTTAAAGAAACCGCATCAAGAGCAACACAAACCGCTTTGCTCTTTTTATTGCATTTAGTCTTTTAAATTGATCATCTCGGCCATGTCTGATAGGCATTTGGCAGTGTTGCCACCCCTCGGTCTCACCTACTTTAATTGGACAATGGCAGTTTTCAATTAGCTGCAATCCCAGCTCCTCAGACTGCCTCTGCAATTTCTCTCACACATATACTGTAATTAGCGTGTACCTCAATGTGCGAGACTGTAAACATATGCTATATATTTGAATAAGAGTGCTGTCAACACTTTATTTTAGAAGTGTATTAATTATGACTGAATAATATTGTGAATGCTAATGCAGAGCGGTCCCCTCTCCCTGGCTAATATTTACATTACTCTCTGTGCCTCTCTCTCAAAACAACAAATTTTAAAATAAAGAACAACTAGCAACTTTATGAAAATTGTATATGGAGCATGTTTTACAAATAATCCTCTTTGCGATGACTAACTGTTCTTTATTTAAATTGTTCTTTTGGCAAAACAAACAGAGATGTTAAATATGGAATTAACATTGCAGCAACTAACAGGGACGGCATGTCTGGTTAGAAAGGTTGTTAGTTTAAGTGTTTTAGTCTGATTATTTTTTTCTGAAAACAAATATTCATTTACCTGAAGTATATTGCTCCATCAAGCTTTGAAATTGTACATGTGCACAAGTGTGATTTTTGAGTGTAAGACTCTTTCAGTTTCACAAAGCTCATGATGTCAGTCTAGCAAGTTAACTGTGTTCAGTAACAGCCAGTAGTGAATGTAGAGGTCAACGATGGAGAAGAAACTGTTTTTCAATATTCCAGGGTCCTATGGGTCTGGACAGGTAAATTTATAGGTAACCTTGGTCTAACAATTATAAGACTGTGAATCTGTTATAACCTGTAACAAGACAATGAAAATGTATTTGGTATGCTAGACTTAATAGTAGAAATTTCATAAACAAATGTTGACTGAATAACTATATCTTATATCACTAAATATCTTGGTAGTTGAAACAGGAGTGTTTGAACATGCTTAAAATAAGGTTTGGAACCTAAAATTCATTATTACCCACCAGAAATATTTTTGAATCATTTAATATTTTTCATTTATCAACTAAAATAAGTCTATTTCAAATATTTGAAGTTATTTATAAAGCAACACATGTAAGAAATTGCACTTCCTGTGTAAGATGCTCATCCTGAAAAGATTAGTTCCTAGGCCAACAACATTGGTATACCCTGAAGATTTCAAAGAAATGTAGCATTTGGCCTCATATCCAAATTCAACAGCAGGTGACAATAAACTGCCTTTGAAGGTGATCATATTATTGATGATCATACCATTTAGTACATATATCACTTAAATCACTTATGCATTATCTCTTGCCATTCATACTACCAGAATATTATGATTCCCTGGGGTGCACTTTACTTATGACTTATTGTGCATAATATTGTGCAAATGATTGTTAAATTTCCCCCAAATGAAGGTGTTTGGAAAAGAGAGGTGAATAGACCTGTTCTCTGCTCTGTATTTAACATGTTTTGTTTTATGTAATACAAAGCTTCAGAGCAGGATTGGTTTATTATAAAACATAAATGACTTACCTATGCTCATGCATTGAAAATCTGGACTCAGATATTGTGAATCCAGCAATTTCTGACAATAGCTGTATTTGTTTTCCAAGGCTCATCCTCAGAGTGTAAACTCTTGCCTACTATTATTTAGGTGTGTAACCCAAGAGAAGTGGAAATTGAAGCTTAGGGATACAGCTCAGTACATAAAGAGGTTGTTCGGTTCATGATGAGATCTGAGTTTGGATCTTTGATGCCAAAAAAAAAAAAAAAATGCAGGACACAGAACACCTACCTGCCATGCTAGTGCATTGGGGATATGAAAGGACACAAGAAACTTGCAGACCAGTCAGCCTGGCCATTCAATGAATGGAAGATTCAGTGCAAGTTCCTGTCTCAAAAAGTAAGGTGGAGAAAGATTGAAAAAGATACCTGGCATTGTAGACCTCTGGCCTTCTCAAACACAGGAGACTTTGCTCTTTTGTAGCTGCTTCCAGCTATATATTTCATCTGTCTTGGGAGAATTGAGTAAGAATTGGTATGGGCTTTAACTTAAAGAACAAACAAATGTGCAATCAATATCTAAGACTTAGAAACTTCCTCAGTGACAGTGCTGTAAAGTCAAAGCAGTACGATGGGAAATAAATGAATTTTGTTCCCTAAGGCACCATCAGACATTTTGGTCATTATTTAACCCCCAAATCTTCATCATCTCATCTATGAGATGGTTAATACCTACCATAACTTGACTCCTGGAGGCAACAGTAAGAGAATGATTTTTGTCTATTACACTGTTGACTTCTACAAAATATTAAAACTTAAGATTTCTATTACTTGTTATATGTGTAATTTTAGGCAAAATATTTTAGAGAAAAATTAGAGACGTTTTTAGTTTAAGTGTTTTACTGTTATTTTTTCTGAAGACAAATATTCATTTGCCTGGATTATATTGCTCCCTCAAGCTCTAAAATCGTACATTGAAAATTAGTATAATGCATAACTATGAAAACCACAGCTATACCACTGTGTCCTCTGTTTCTCCAGATGCAACCATTATCCATAGAATAAAATAACATTTTCTTTTTTGAAAATAATCTTTGTTGGAGTAGAATTAACATATGTATCTCACAAACACTTTCATCACAGGACCATTTTGCTTTTATAACAAAATTTATTTTTAATTATACATTTTATTTGTTTGCTTATCTCTTTACCTACTTATTATTCATTGTGATGTGGTTTGGGGTTGGGAGTATATGTCTGTGTGTATCACAGTTTCAATGAAGAGATCATAGTGTATCGGGTCAGAATCAGTTCTTGATTTCTATCATAAAGATCTGGGGGATTGGTCTCAAATCATAAGACTATTGACAAGTATCTTAACCCACTAAGCCATGAAGTTGATCCCTATTCTAATTTCTTTGACATGATCTAATATGATCCAATTTGGCATATCGTGTTATTCCTGAGTATATATTTAAATTTTATTGAGTAATATACACATCTTTGATTTATAAGTAGAAAATATCTTAAGTGTATCATATTATGAATCAAAACAGAAAATTTAAGGATAAATTTTAATAATAGAAATTATAGGGCTTGGAAAGGGACACATTCCATAAAATGCTTGGGTAACTTACAGACCCAGAAACAGCCTCTAAGGAGATGGAGGCAGAAAGAGCAGAAGTTCAAGAACACCTTTGGATACACCCCTCTCTTGAAAGAAGATGCAATATAATACACAAAAATTATAAACTAATGTTACATAACTGATATATTTTAATAAAATAACTACCTATATTTAATGCCAATAATAGTGAGAACAGTGAGGTTGTTTTAGAGTTACAAACATGTCTCTAGATCTGGCTTAACATAATACATCTAGCCAGCTATGGATGGTCATCTCTGCAATTGTAGAACACAAGAGACTGAGGCAGAAAGAAAGTTAAGTATTCAGCAAGGACTACCTAGTTAATTATAGACTAGCCTAAAATATAGAGGAAGACTGCCTTAGAAAAACTAGTTCCCCTTCTCCCCCCAAACAACCATAAAACCAAAACCAAAATGAAGCAGCTTTCTCATAGCTGTTCTGTAGCCAGTCTCTTGCAATTTGCTGTTTTCACTGAATTATATGAAGAAAATCTATTCACACAGAAATATGTAGATGGAAAATGCATGAGATTTTAATAACCATTTGAGATAATTGAGGCAATTTTTCTTTGATACCACACTAAACCATCCACAAAAGGTAATATCTTTAGATGTTAGCTGCAATGTGGACTCTCAAAATATATCAATAAACTTTTGTACTCTGATACATCAAATTCATTGGATTCTCTTGCACTTTGAAAGGCACTTGTGCCAATTTGTAATTTTCTAAAATCATGCACTTAGAAAACATTGGATTTCTGATTTGAATAGCTTTGAATTTCATTATATGATATTGATAAAAGTATCCTAGGCAGTAATATTAGCAATTTCAGAGAAATCCTTTTGCATGTCTAGATATTCCACCCTAACTGATGCAGAAGTATATTCTAACCTTTCAATATTTGGTAGACAACTCAAATTTTGATATGATGAACAAATACTGATGCTTGTCTTTGAAGTAATATGATAGTTTTATTCATTTTGTCAAATATATAGTTGGTATAAAAGTCAGAATAGTTGTAGTTTATGAGTTATCCTATTGACAAGATGAGGTATATTAGACATGTGGCTAGTTCAGCTGGCAACAGAAACATTCAGCATATTACAACCTCTGGATGTGTTTGTGCTTCAATATGTGAACAAAAAACTTTATGTACAACCCATATCACACAGAATATTAAATATATGCATATGTGGTTCAGATTCCCTTACATAAGACATTCTCTTTCTCTCTCTTTTTTTTTAAAGACATGAGTAAACAAGGATGGATTTTATGCCATTGTACTCAGTGATACCTTCCTGGAAACTTTTTATCCATTCATATATGTAACTTGTAAAGATATCTCAATGCAATGCCAAGGACTACTAATGTTGATCTTCTAGATGCTTTGAGTAGGTTCTAGAGACATCTAGAGTCTCGGGGAGCATTCTTTGATAACTGCTGCTGCACACCTTCTTGTGTCAGGTACAAAGTCCAGAGGCAGGAGGTTCCTATGGAGATGTGAAGACTTCCTTGCTAATCTGGCAGCTTTATTTCTTGTCAGCATCCTTGCAAAGCAGTCCCAGTGTGGACTGTTTCAATTCAGTTCATTGTTTTATGGGCAATTTTCTTTGCTTACCTGATTCTGGTGACTCACAACCCTATCACACACACAACACATTACTTGGATAGGTATATTATGTGCAGGTAGATGACACAAGACAAATGAAACCAGGGATCTTGATGATCCAAGTCCCACAGGTCTCTGGAAAATTATTTGGATGGCCAGAGTGTCATCTACACATTCCCCACTTGAATAGTTCTGAAGGACTCTAGAAAGTAGCCCAGTCAAGCATTTAACATTCCAGGAAATGGTGTTAAAATACTAAAGGACAATCTTCTTCTAGAGGTTATAGGGTAATGCCAGGTGAATCCATCTGGTGTTCTAGGATGCTGAATTTTCAGTGTATTTTAGTTCTTTAGAAGTAAAAGTGAAAAAGGGAAGGGCTTCCATTGGAATTTGGCCACTCAATGAGTTGTCCTACATCTTAACAACAAAGAGTAGCCATTTGGGGGAATAAAGTCAGTGCAGAGGATAAGGACAGCATCCTATTCTTTCACCCTTTTTTGTTTCTTTCTTTTGTTCTTTCTTCTTCTCCTCCCTCCCCCTCCCCCTCTCCCTATTCTTCTATTTCTTCTCCATCTCTGTCTCCTTTTCCTTCTCCTTCTCCTTCTTTTTCTTCCTCCTCCCCCTGCCCCTCCTCTTTCCCCCTCCTCTTTCTTCCTCTTCTTTTTCTTATCCTCCTCCTTCGACTTTTTTTTAATTTTTACAAATTCACAAGACATCCTACCACAAACAAACTTATACAATGCTGAAACTCACAATGTGATGTCTTAGTCTAAGCACATGACTATTTTTAGAAAACAAATCATTCTTATACATTGAAAATAGTTGAATATTAACTTAGGTTTCATTGTTATCTCTCTATAATATGATAGTCAATGAAACATTAGAAATTCCATTCCAATTTTGCATGTGACCATTTTTTGCATTCCCCCTAATCATGCAGGCCTCTACTTCTCTACTTCTCTATCCTCTTCCTCTCTCTGCCTTTCTCCGCCTTGGCTACCCTCTTAACTCCCCTCCCCATGCCCTGAATAAACTCTATTCTATACTATACCATGGTGTGGCTGGTCCCTCAGGAGGAAGGGATGCCCCGGCATGGACCCTCTGAGCCAATCCCTTCCCCCACATCTCACCACACACCCCCATAGAAGACATATTTGATCACTTTATCTTTTTATAATCACATCAGTCTTTGTGTATTATCTTCTGCTTTAGCAGCATTCTAATGTTTTATCAAGTAAAACTGTAAAAATCTGAAAAGGGAGAGGTGTTTAGAAACATCAGACCAAATATAGTCAGAATGAATTGGAGAATTCTCAAAATATGCCACCTATAATTTTTTATCTTGAATGTCTAGAATACTGTGAAGATTAAGTATGGAAAAATTAGTTTTTATATTGAAAATTGTATACAAAACATCCAGTTCCTTAACACTGTTGTTACTTCATTGCTGTGAAAAATAAATACCCATGTGAATAATTTAAAAATCAGAAAAGCTTATACTGACTCATGGATTCTGAAGTTTCAATTTACAGGTCACTGCTTTATCATGTGATGTCACACTGCCTCTAGGTAGAGGAGGCTGTCTTTCTGGCAGCTTGAAAAATAGAGAGAAAGAAGAAACAATGAGGTTTGGTACCATTTAGATATGAATTGTATTTCTTGAATTTTCATGTGCAGAATGCTTAGTCTTTGATGGAAGCAGTGTACAGAGGTGCTTTCACATAGTGAATGAATCATAAGAGCTCTGACATCATGAATGAGTTAAAATACAAGCTGATGGCTGGGAAGTATGGAAAGTCTAACTTAGAGGATGTATATTATGTAGTTGTGCCTGAAATGATGTACTTTTACCCTGGCTCCTTCTTGTTACTTCAGTTTTCCTGCTGTCTTAGCAGTATTAACGTGAGCAACTTTGTTACTATGTGTCTTTTTCCCAGGATGCTCTGCCTAGCACATATCCACAGTGATAAAAACAAATGCTTCTTGAATGAAATCTCTGAAACCACTATCTAGAATAAATCTATTTAAATTTGTTGCTTTTCTACAATATTTTTTAAAAAAGTTACATGAGCATAATAACAAAAATCTGAATAACACAGGTCCCAATATCCCTTTATAAGGCACACCTGTACTGACCCATCCCCTAAAGGCTCCACTGATTCCAGTATTTTAAACATGTGGACATCTGTCTTACACTTTTGCATCATGGCAATTATACTATGTAGTTGCATACTGAACATAAAAGGTCTTCACTTATGGTCATTTGAGAAGATAATCTACTGTAATAGAGTCTGATTTGCAAAATATATTTAAGAGTTGCCAGTTTTGTCACTGTTTTCTATAAACCTTCTATCAGGTTCCTGAACTCTGCTATGATAACAGAGTAATTACAGAGTTCTAGGGATCATGATATACATGATTCTGTTTTTCATGCCATGGCCCTAGGGTTGATGATGTCTGCCTCCAAGTAATTCATATAAGAGCCCAATTAAAAAAAAAAAAAAAGAAAGAAAAAAAGAAAAGAAAAAGAAAAGGAAAAAAAAGAAATCTAATATGTGAAATAATTGACACAGAATAAAACATACTGAGCATCTTTTAATTTTTTTGAGTAATTAATGATGATTTTGGTGTTTGGGCAGTTTTTGTCTTTCTTTCTTTTTTTCTTTGTTTCTTTTTTTCTTTGTTTCTTTGTTTGTTTGTTTCTTTCTTTCCTGGCACGCACTTGATTTTAGCACACCCCATTAAAACTGTAAAATAAACAAGAGCTTGTTAAACCTAGATTTAAAACCTTCATTTTTTGAGTTCTGTAAATCAAATAGGGCTTTAATGATAATTAAATGAGATAAAAGAGAAAATAATTTAAAATATTGGATGCACGACAACTTCAATTAATATCCTTGAGGAAATAGTTATATAATAAAATGAATAGGTTACTTCTCTCACGGATAACGTGGCAGTGTATATTTTCTAAAGAGTTTCCATGGAAGTATATTGAAAATGTCAAATAGCTATGCAAATAGGTAGGATGTATCTCAATATCCAGAGGTTGTACTAGCAAACAACCTGAAAGGAATTTAACACCCTGTCTTTTACATTATCAAACAGGAAAGGATATTGGGTATATCCAAAGTTCCTGGTTGCCCGAAATGAAAAATGCCTCCCTCCTTTCCACTACATTTGGATTGCAAACCATTTATTTATTCTTTCCTTTAGGAACAAAGTTTAGAGGCTTAAATTTATTATCATATATTTTCTTAACCCCTGTCTAATTGGGAAGTAAGAAAGGTAAACTTGGCTGGATTTGGTCCATTTCTAGAATCTCTAGAGCAAGTTTCTTCTCTTACACACTAAATCTTCTTGCCCATTAGATCTATCTCTACAACATTAAAGCCAGCAAGATTTTCTGACTTCAAGCACTCTTCCATAGTCCTTTCTCCCAGTGACCAAAGAAGATAGCCTTTTTTCTCAGGGATATATGAATAAGGTTGAATATGCTTACTTAACTCAGAACACAGTCCCCATCTGAGCACTTCATTTAGTCATTTCTTCAAAGTTTCTGCCATAGACAACACAATTTATTTACTGATTCTTGGATGTTAGGTATCAGGCATTCTTTAATAGGGACTGATTATGCCTTCTTTAAAGCCAAGACTCTTGTCTGAAGTGTCCCTGAAAGTTTCTGCTGCCATTTTGCATCAGGAAAATACTCATTGGTTAATAACTAGTATACCTTAGAGGGCTTTATTCCTTTGGTAGAACAGACATGAGAAAGTTTTTCAAGGAAGAAACCTAATAAAAAAGCAAGTCATTGTCCTTAGATCTGAATGCTATAAACTCCATGCATGAGCTGCTAATAAGTTTGCTTCCCTCAGAGACATCACTCTTTTCTTGCATGTGATCACTTTGTCATGGTGTCTTTGTCCTTTCTAGAAATGTATATATACTATCGTAATATCTCTTTACATGTATAGATTTA
The DNA here is from genome assembly GCA_019843965.1 of Rhynchomys soricoides. NCBI lineage: Eukaryota > Metazoa > Chordata > Mammalia > Rodentia > Muridae > Rhynchomys > Rhynchomys soricoides. Next base: position 4,313,174 of record JADRCH010000184.1, read on the forward strand.
ATCTTCTTTTGAGAACACCAGTCACATTGGCTCAGAGGCAATTCATATTTTAATTTAATAACTTTTCCAAAAGTCTTATCCTTCCATGATCCTTTTTCTGATATAGCAGATTGAAGATTTCATGCAAGTATTTTGAAGAAAAATATTCCTAGAATGAATAATGAAATTCAAAGGATCATTGTTATTTCAGATTAGTAATGAAAATTCCATGTTTTCAAAAACATGGAAATCACATTCAATACTGGGTACGTATATAGTTCCATCAGAGATATTTGTAGTTTGAAACAGCAAGAGCATTTTGTGTTTGTATTGTTGATTTTCAATGGGTTGGTTGGTCTCTTTTTCCCTCTTCTCATGAATTCCCTTCCCTTCCCTTCCCTTCCCTTCCCATTCCTTCCCTTCCCTTCCCTTCCCTTCCCATTCCTTCCCTTCCCTCCCCTCCCCTTCCCATTCCTTCCCTTCCCTTCCCTTCCCTTCCGTTCCCTTCCCTTCCCTTCCCTTCCCTTCCCTTCCCTTCCCTTCCCTTCCCTTGTTTTTCTTTTCCTTCCCTTCCTTTCCCTTGCCTTCCCTCCCCTTGCCTTCCCTTACTTTGGCTTCCCTCCTCCTCTTTTCTCCTCTCCCCTCCCCTCCCCTCCCTTCCCCTCCTCTTCTCTTCTTATCATTTCATATTTCTTTTTCGTCTTTAGATGAGAGTCTAGGTTTTATTGTCTGAATAGAGAATTTAAGTACAAGAGCAACATATACATGTTTATGCAGGTGTGCCCTTTATATACAAGTTCAAAGAAGCACACATAGAATATGTATCTATGTCTGATAATTTGATGGTATTTTAGGCTTTATTTCCCCTTCTTTACTATAGTCCTTATGATACTTATGAATATTGAACTAAAAATCAAATATAGATAACAACAAAACATTTCGCTTACTTGTTATATTTATAACAGTCTGAAGGGTTGTGACTGTAGTGTTAGCGGGCTCGTTAATAATATTTTAACAAGAAAAACTAAATGAGGAATTATTAAGTATTTAACGAAGTTCATGTCTGGTAGCTGTGATTCCTTCCAGGTCCTTAATGATTTTATCTAAAAGGAAGTTCAGGTTTTTTTTTTTTTTTCTCTCTTTAGATATTCTTTCTTTTGATTTTTATGGAACTTTGCTTTCTCTGAAAAAGTTTTCTTATACAAGTTTGACTGAATCATGTAACCCTTGTACTCCAAACCATGAGACAGAAACATTGCAAGTTTGGAATCAGCCTGAGTACATAGCAAGACCTGGTATCAAATCAAAAGTAGACTATAAACTTTATCTAATCCCCTTTCACTCATTATGAGTCTGGTCACCACATTTAAAATCATTTATCTAGCCATGGAGAAGCTGTGGCTGAAAATTGTAACTCAAAAGTGTTATTAATTCTGGTAAAGTTGAGAGTTTGTTCTGAGTTCCTGCATTTTTTGATACTTTATTTACATTTCAAATGTTTCCCCCTTTCCAGATCTCCTCTTTGAAATGTCCCTATTCCCTCCTCCTCCCCTGCCTCTATAGGGGTATTCCCCCAACCACCCATTCTCGGCTTCCCTCCTTGACATTCTCCTATATTGGGGCATCTAACACCCTCCGGCCCAAGGGCCTCTCCTCCCCCTGATGGCCAACAAGACCCTCCTCTGCCACATATGTGGTCAGCACCATGGGTCCCTCCATGTGTATTCAATGGTTGGTGATCCAGCATCGAGGGGTCAGGTCAGTTAACACTGTTGCTCCCTCCCTGGGGCTGAAAGCTCCCTCAGCTCCTTCAGTCCCTTCTCCAATTCCTCCATCTGGGACCTCACACTCAGCCCTAGGGTTGCTGTGAAATGACTTTTGGGTATTCCGAACTTTTGGGCTCAGAACCTCTTATCAGTGAGTACATACCATGTTCATTCTTTTGTGACTGTGTTACCTTGCTCAGGATGATATCTTCAAGTTCCATATGCCTAAGAATTTCATGAAGTCATTGTTTTTAATAGCTGAGTAGTATTCCATTGTATAAATGCACCATATTTTCTGTATCCATTCCTCTGTTGAGAGACATATGGGTTTTTCCAGTTTCTGGCTATTATAAATATGATTGCTATGAACATAGTGGAACATGTGTCTTTATTACATGTTGGAGCATCTTCTGGATATATGCCCAGGAGTGAAATAGCTGGGTCCTCAGATAGTATTATGTTCATTTTTCTGAGGGTCCGCCAAACTGATTTCCAGAGTGGTTGTATCAGCATGCATTCCCACCAGCAATGGAGGAGTGTTCCTCTTTCTCCACATCCTTGCCAACATTTGCTGTCACCTGAGTTTCTGATCTTAGACATTCTGAGTGGTGTGAGGTGGAATCTCAGGGTTGTTTTGATTTGCATTTCCCTGATGACTAAGGATGTTGAACATTTCTTTAGGTGCTTTTCAGCCATTTGAGTTTCCTCAGTTGAGAATTCTCTGTTTAACTCTCTTCCCCATTTTTTGATAGGGTTATTTGGATCTCTGGTGTCTAGCTTCTTGTGTTCTTTGTATATATTGGATATTAGCCCTCTATTGGACGTAGTATTAGTAAAGATCTTTTCCCAATCTGTTGGTTGCCTTTTTGTCCTAGTTATAGTGTCCTTTGTCTTACAGAAGCTTAAAGGCTTTAAATGCAGCAGGCTGTTTCTCACACTGGGAAAGTACAATGAATGGAGCTCATTAAAAGGTTGTAAGATATCAGAAAATGAAGTGATTCTCCAAACGTTGTGATTCTCTTTTCAGACTTAATGGACAATTTACTTTTATCCATTTGTTTTTATAATTTCAGTTATGGCTTCTTCCCAGGTACCTCGATCTGCCTAGATCTTTAAGTGGAGGCATCACTGGTATCCTCATACACTGCCCTTATCACTTATTTGCATAATGAGCAAAACCAGTTCATCCAGAAATAGAGATTTCAGGGTTATATTTCTATGTCAAATTTCCAACTCCTGTCAGGAATTGTCTGGTTACTCAAGTTCTGTGAGTAATAAAGATCACTGATGCTCTCATCTTGTGCCTTTGGTCTGACCCATCAATATTTTTGTAGTGTACATTATTGCATTGAGTACTGTTTTTGTAATTGTTTGAGGAGATAAATAGGCATTTTAATTTTTAACTGTGTTGTTGCTACTTCTATCTGTTTATTTTCTATCTCTGTATCCTTGTACTTATGCACATGTTTAGGTATATATCCATTTTCACATACATACATACACATTAGATATTCAAAAATTATAAAGAGACGTTAGCTTATTAAAAATGAAAAATTTACCAAAGATCATTATGTAAGTATATCTTATAATTAATACTCAAATTTAAAACTACTTAGTAGCATACAGGGAGTAATGCTTTGAAACAGCATAAAACTTTCAGTGGAAGATATGTGGGACCTTTTCAGCCTACCCTTTCATTATTTCTTTCACATGTTCATTTATAATTAAGATGTTCAGGGTAACCTTGAACATAAATGTATGTTGTGACTAATGTTCTTTCTATTCAACATCTCTTTATCTACTTTTACCTTCAATAAATTTATCAATATAATAACTTATCTACCTATATTATCTCTCTGATTGATCTTATTAACCAGTCTATCCAGCCAACCAGCCAACCACCATCTACTAACACATCATGTTTTTATCCATTCATATCAATGCTTTTTCAGTAATAATGGTGCTTTTAGTATTTTCTGTACTCTTACGTACCCAAATCAGATGACCACTGTGAACTAGTTTTAAGATGAGCTCAGATAAATCATATAGTTATATTCTTAGAGCAGGAAGATGACTCAGATGGTAAAAGCACTTGCAAGATAGTCCTGATGACCTGAGTTTGATGCCCTAAATGCATGACCCACAGTGGAAGAGGAAGACTGACTCCTGAAAAATTGTTGCTTCACCTCCACATTTACATGATCGCATCCATGCCTCTACCACAAACAGCTCTCCTTCTCACCTACAAAAAACTGAACTAAAAGTTCTAAAAGTTACATTCTTAATTTTACCATGAGTAAGATTCCGAACATTATATTTCCAGAATTAATGCTTTATTAAACTTTTTTTTTTCATTTTTTAAACTCACTTGCAGACTATGCAGAAAATATCTTTATATTTCTTAAATAATGCCCTCTGTATTTTTATTTGAATTTCTTTGATTGTAGAACATATCATATCTTTATCACATTATATATTGCTTCATTTTAATAATTATAGAAACTTTAAGGGGTGTTATTATTAAAACAATTTGCAAATAAGGAAACTGACTATTGAAAAGGTTAAGTTAATTCCTCCAGGTCTTATGGCTTATTTCTGTCAACTTCTATTCTTTTTATACTCTCACTGTAGAACTCATAACTGGAGTTACTCTACAAGGTTGGGTTAGATAAACATATTGGCTTTAAATTCTATAAGAAATGGCATTTCATCCAGGCTGCTGTCACTTTGTAGGTAAAAATCATATGTCAACACATGGGTATCTTCCATTAGCATTGGCCATAGTAGCACACAGCCTTGGCCAAAAGACACTTGCATGCTGATCCTTAAAGTGGCCAAGTAGAGAAAATTAGAAAATAATAGTAACATAGGAAGAATCATGTTTTGCATCCATTTTTCTTCTAAGGGTTACTGAACTAAACCCTTTATAGCCACAGATGAAACAATTTTTTTATGTTGTCAATATTGAGTAATATAAGTAACTACTTACAAATGAAAAGAAAATGGGTTTCTGTTAGTATACTTTACATGGTTGTCTGGTTAAATATATAATCTGACCATTTATCTAATGTACAAAAGAAACAAAAATCACTGAGAATCTAGAACATGAACATTCCTGGAGTAATTTTAAATGTGCTTAAAATAAAATAAACAAATTCTAATATTTATCATTATTACAGGGTGAATGCTTCCAGTTCCCTTTCTCTGAATCTCATTAAAGTGAATGCTTTGGCTTTGCTTGCTTGTAGGTCTTGTTCCACAAAAAAAAAAAAAAAGTCATTGTAGTAACTCAAATAATGAATAAACTCTGATAATACTATTTTGTATCAAAGCATTGCTATTTATTTTATTTTTTCAAGTAGAAGAGATACACAGAAAGAGAGACAGAGAGAAAGACAGAGAGAGAGAGAGAGAGAGAGAGAGAGAAGAAGGAGGAGGAGGAGGAGGAGGAGGAGGAGGAGGAGGAGGAGGAGGAAGGGAAAAGGAAAAGAAAAACAAAAGTCAGAAAGAAATTAAGAAAAAACAAGAGAAAGGAATGGAGAGAAGAATGGAAACAGGGAGGGAGAAAGGAAGAAGGAAGGGAACGAGGGAAAGAATCAGATAGGAAGAAAAGAAGACACAGAGACTTTGAATTTTATTGAAGTTTAGAAAATAACAATGAGTTTGCTCTAAACCTGGCACATCATATTTGTAAATCTGAAAAGCTGTGGTCCTGAAGCAAAACAGGAGCATATTTGTGTCCTGAATATCAGTTTCAGTAGTGTATTCTTATATCACTTCTTTGTGCTTACTAGCTTGGCACACATACTAGCTTTTATTACTATGTCTATTCTGTTTCACACATTTACAAAATGAATTGCTCCACAGATTGCTTGATATATCTCTCTATGTCTGTCTGTCTGTCCATCTGTCTGTTTGTCTTTCTGTGCTGTAATGTGAAAACAGAGAAGACATGATTTTGTGAATTGTACTATTTAAGAATAGTAAAAATCAATGACTTCCTTTTTCTGGCAGTATTCTCAGCTGCCTACAGTGCAGAGTCTCAGTTCAGATGGACTTCTAATTTTCCGTTTCTTTGGGCACCTGTTCCCATGGACAGGTCAAACTCTATTCACACTGGAAGAAGAAGCAGTGTGATGCATATGTTGCTGTGTCATCAGAGTACTACATATTGCCCAATGGAAATTACCAAGAAGCTTGTGTATGCATTGCATTGTTTTCCTGAAGCAAATATATTGTCCACGTCTGTATAGAGAATGCAGTGCTTCATTGTGTTTTCATTGAGTTTGAAACATTTCTTCTTTACTCTTTCAGTTCTTAAGGCAAATTAAAAAGTATAGTGTATTTAAGAATTTTTTAGAAAGTTATCTTTATTTCAGTAAACTTATATTTTTCTCATATATGTGGTTGGAGGAATAATTATCCAATCCCAAGTTGTTCTTTGCTAACATAGTAGAATGTTTTGTGACTTCAGTTCTACAAATGGTTAGCAATTGAGTCCCTAAATAAAAAGTAATTTTTACTCTTTAGATTTAGTCTGTAGTAGAACATTTCAACAAATGAATGGATTTTCATTCATACTCCTCCACAATATACTCCTCAGCATGGCATCTTCTCAGTTTTGCTTGAGCTATCATAGTCAAAGATGCTTTACTTAACTCTAAAGCATCAGGCACTCTTTATTTATTTATAAGGTCCCAAGTATCAGGTAACTGTAGAGGTCTCACTGATTATAATTACTTGGCCTCATTAAAAATGGTGAAATTTATGATGGTACAGCATCATTTGGAAGATGGTCTGTTGAGTGTAAGAAGATTGGATCAGAAGTTAGAATATGCAAATGGTGATAGTAGCACTTGGGCTGTCATGAGAATACTCTAGAAATACAAAATGAGCTCATGTGGTCTTCTTCTTCTTTCTCCTAAACCACACTATCACTTTCCAGTCTATGTATGTGTCTGTTCTAGAATGAAGTTTTATATGCTTATCACCTCAAATATTTAGACCAAAACCATATTTTGTGAAACTGTATGGTATCATCTTGATACAGAATGGTTTTGATCTATGAATTATAATTTATTCACAGATGAATTGATAGCTCATAGCCCAGTTTCTACCCAGCAGGCAGTATGCCAGATCCGGAGAAGATAGTGTATCATGTAAATTGGTTCAAGTGTGCTGAGCTTGTTAACTATGAGACAGATAACATTCATGTAAAACTAGGATCCATAAATGGCAGCGATCTCTGCAGCCCATAAATCCCTGTGCAACCCTTAGATACTAATAGATGCTGATCTTCTCCTTTCAACTTAGATATTTCCTGGGAAGAAAATAATAAATCACAGAGACATTTCCATGATGCCCATTTGGGTTGAATAGAATTGCAAAATGAGTTGTGATATCAGGGATACCTGATTTCAGTTAAAGATGTGATTTTAACTGCATATAATCCATGCTGTTATCTCATTTGAGTAGAAGATGTAGTCAGAGTGCCTTGAAGTAATTCTGTCTGGTAACTGTAACATGATTTTGTCCTAAATTAGTATTAACAGAAATGAATTAACTCCAGATTTTATGTCTTGAATTAACTTAACATCATAGAAAAGATTATGAGAGAGAAGAGATTATTTCTTGACAATACATATATACAATCACAAGCAGAATGCATGTTCTTCCTCTGATTCTATGAATGATAATGGGCACATATAAGATAATTTACATTTGTAACTCATTTTATTAATTTATCCACTATCCAGTAATCTTGATCCACCCACTTATCCTTCCATTAATTCATGAATCTTAGTTCCTACATTGGCATTAATATTCAAATACACATTTGGAATGTCTAAGAGCTCATGTTCACTACAACAAAACCCAAAACATTTAAGTCCCTGCATCTAAATTTCCTAAATTCTTTTACTTCCTTCTTTAAATAAGTGTTTTAAAAATGAAATGGGAACTATTTCTTTTTTTCTCCTTCATTTGCACTTAGTGAACTACATAAGTATGTACTGTGCTTCCAAAAACATAACAGATACATTAATAGGTAAAGAGAATGCAAAGGAGAATAAAATGCATGGGAAATGCATGTAAGTGTTCACAATTCTTAAAGTACAGATGTGTCCTCTAATTGGGAGGTGTTATGCAAATATATGGAGGACATTAGAGTGTCCTGATGCCAGTTCTCACAATTCAGTGCCATCATAAGCAACCCTGGCATGACTCTCTAATTGAAGACTTAATGTTAGAGACTGTAATCACCTCTGCATATTAGAAAATTTGTACATCTTCAACAAATGGAGGAATGTCCTCAGGTTTGGTGCAAAAAATTTTGATGCATTGTCAAAGTGCTTACCGTACAGGAAACATTTGACATATATCTATTAGCTCTTTTAGCATTGCTATGACACAATACTTGATATAAACCCCTTATGAGTGGCTAGCTTTGTTTAGACCCCTACTTTCAAAAGGTTCAGCCTATAGTTGATTAGCCTTATGCTTGGTCAGCAAATAATGATGGTGAATGTGTGGTAGCCTGTGAGCATACCTTCAAAAATTATGCCAAGTCCTCCATGTTTAGCAATTGTATGCTGACAGTGACCAACTTCCTCCAACTAAATGCTTCTTTTAACGTTTCCAGAGCTTTCCCAATTGGTATCACCATACAGGAAACAATCATTCCATGTATTTGCTAATGGAGCAAAAATTTTATTCAAATCCTAATGACAGAACTACAGTACACCAATAGTAACCATCATACTTCTCAGGTTTTTGTTTATCTCCAGAATACTGAGACTCTGAGAGCAGAGACAGATTTCACAACTTTCATCTTTACAAGGAAAAGTGTAGGGTACATTCTACATGTTTATTCAATGAAAAGATAATGTCTTCTTGTGCCATAGCAAGCCTACAAGGTCTTATCCATCAGGGCTTATTTTCATGTGGCCTTATTTTGCTCCAGTTAGTAAAACTAGCTCCTGAGAAAGGCAAAATTCACATGTTCAGATTACGCACAACTGTGAACATTTAGTACACTTGGGATGTCTTTAGCATCACAGGCTCTTGTCAGTAGGATGAAGTGATGAATAAAATCATTGCATTAAATGTGCAGGATCTGACAGACATGTGGGAAAGAAGAGCAAAAATAGTAGCTCTTAACTCTGCTTCGCCACTTCTAAGAGGGCCAGACGTGGAGTCCTAGGTTCCCTGGCTCCTTCTCAATCATTTTTTTGTTTTATACCCACAATGTTCTGTTATAATTTCAAATTGCTTACCTATTGTTTGTGCATGTGTATGGGAAAGAAAGGGAGCAATACACATGACTCACTGAAATATAATATAAAACATAATATAACCTTTAAAAATCCATTTGACTTTAAAATATACTATTTTTAAATGTCCAAAGTCTCTTTATAATGTCCCTACTGTGTTGTAAAAGGGTTCTCCTATAAAATACAACTTATATATTTCTTAATCCAAATAGGAAGACCTGAATTATAAAAACAATCATACTTCAACAAGACTAAAATTTAGTAGTGTAAATCTTAATTCTGCAGCTTTTCCATCAGCAGCACACAAAATCATATTACATGCTTAGGCCAACTTTAATTCATACCTAACAATATCCTTGACAGACATCTCCCAATTCTGGCATCTCCAGTATCCTGGAAGTCTCTAATGGAGATGAAATCACATCTTCACCAGTGGCTATTTCAGTGCTCTCCACAGAAATTCGAATCCTGTTTCACAATGTTTGGCTTCATATGTTCTCCATGACCCCCTTGATCTTGCATCTACAGCATAAGGACCATGTGGGGACTCCTACTCATTGTTAAATTCAGTTTCCAGCTGGATACACAGCCTGATCTCCTTGGACTAGCTTCTAGGTACTGATGCTAAGGAAGTACTCACTTGTTTCCCAAGAACTTTTCACCCACAGAGTATTAATCTCTTATTAATCAGAGTCGACTTTTCAGTCACAGCTTGTTTAATGTTCTGAGGTTCAGTGAAGCACAGGTTTTATTTACTTTCATGATACTCTTCTGTGAATCACTGCTGATTCTTCAGCCCCAGCTGATCAGCACATACAGATTCTTATCAAAATATCATAAGAATAGTCCCTAAGCTAGTTCCAGTAGATTACTAGTTACCTTCCAAAATGTCATAGTCCAGACCTCCAGAGTCCCCATTTCCCTTAGCACACATTCCTTCCAAGCTCCTACTAGAACAATTCAATTAGATCTGGGTACTTACTGGCTTTCCAGAACAATGTGTCCCACATTCCTCTGGAAACAATACAATAATGATCATCACAAGTACACCTACTTCTCTGGTACCAAATTCTGTTCTAGTTTTTGTTCTGGAACTGTGACAGATACCATGACTAAAAACAACTTATGGGAGGAAGAGATTTACTTTGCTTATACTTCTAGATTACATACAGTTATGGAGGGATGTCAGGGCAGGAACTCAAGAGGGTCTTGAAGCAGAAACCTTGTAGTCATGTGCTTGCTGGCTTGTTAACAAGCTGATGTGTGTGTGTGTGTATGTGTGTGTGTGTGTGTGTGTGTGTGTGTGTGTGTATACATACACATGTGTGTCTTACTACCATATGTGTAAATCATAGAACAAATAACAGGAGGTTCTTTCTACCACCATGCTGTTTCCAGTGATTTAATTTAAGTTCTATGCTTGATGACAAGAGTCTTTACCTGCTTGAGGTATTTCACTGGACTGAGTTATATGCATCTATGTTAAAAACAGATTTATGCCAGGAATATCATAGAGTTGTACAAAGTTGAAGAACTTATAGGATGAAAAGTCTCAGCTATTTTATATTTAATATGGTCACTTTTATCTTTAAATACTTTTTAAATTCATACATCCTCTCAGGTTCATGTAGATTAGTCATGTAGGTTAGTTGTTATGTCCCTAGAATAACTGAAACCCAATTAAATCTGTCAATCTTCATAGACCAGATAGTTTACAAGACCTGATTTTTACTAATGCATTTATTCTTATAAAAAGAAACAAACAAACTGTGCTTGCTATTTCTTCTTAATTTTAAATACAAGTGATTTAAAAGCCTAACATCACAATACAATTTATTATTCAGATGCTATTGATATTAAGAAGAAAATACACTGAAATAATTTCTAGCATAACTCAAAATAAGGTCAATTTGTATGGTTTATTTGTTAATTTAAAAAGATTGTGGACAAGAGTTATACATGTGAATCCCCTTGTCTCCAGAATGACTTCTGAGTGAACAAAAACCTGTGTGAATGATATATTATTCAAATGTTCTTTTTTAATAAAAATGCTAATGGAAATGTTAAAATGCACATAAATTAAAATGATCATAAATTAGGATTAATATCACATTAATGAATTATAATCCCACGTTCATTAAGATAAAGTGGCGTTTCAATATTTGTTCTTGTTCATAAATTTAATACAATAAATGAAAGGGATACATTTTGAGATTCAATAAATATTTGATGTAATCTTATGCTTCAGCTTTTAAAAATATTCAAAGGTAAAGGAGGAGATCTCAATGCATTTGGGCTCTTTGTTGCTATTTTATGTCTTTTTCATAATCTTTTCTTTTCATTTATCGAAGCGCTAAATACAATTCAAATTGCATAAGAAAGCAATAGAATCTCTTCTGAATAAAAGGAATACCAGGAAGACACAATGCCCTTTGAATTTGTAGAAGTTAAGATCTATAACACGCCTACTATATTATTATTATTATCATCATTAAATTTTATTTACTTACATTCCAAAAATTACCCCCATTCTCATTCCCCCTCCCCAAATTCTTCACTCTCCCATCACCCCACCACTACTTTGTACATGCAAACTGTAGCCTGGCATTGCAGTCCTCTGAAAGGCTCTACCAGCAACTGACTGAGGCAAATGCACATATTTACAGCCAACCATTGGATTGAGGTCAGGGACCAATATGAAAAGTTTGAGGAAGGACGGAAGGGGATTGCATCCCAATAAGAAGAACAGTGGTCTCAACTAACCTGGACCTCAGAACTCCCAGAGACTAAGCTGAAAACACACCTACTTTTTATTTATTTATTTATTTATTTATTTATTTATTTATTTATTTTTCCTACGTTTTTTACATTTCAAATGTTTGCCCCTTTCCAGATCTCCCCTTTGGGACCTCCCCATTACCCCCCCTTGCAACTCTGGGGATATTCCCCCACCCATCCACCCATCCACTCTCATCTTCCCTCCTTGGCATTCTCCTATACTGGGGGATCTAACACCCTCAGGCCCAAGGGCCTCTGCTCCTCCTGATGTCTAACAAGACCTTCCTCTGCCACATATGTGGCCAGCACCATGGGTCCCTCCATGTGTATTCTTTGGTTGGTGACCTACTTTTTAAAGTAACAACTATGTTATATCTCTAGGTGCAAAAAATTAGGACTGTGTAGGCAGATATGTATTCAAGTTAAACAATGCAAGATTCGAAAAAGAATGTACATTTATTTAGATTTGTTTATTTTTGTTTTCTGTGTATAAATTCATATATGTGTGAACATCATACATGCCTGGTATCCTTGGAGATCAAATGGGGCCATCTGATTCCCGGGAACTGGAGTTATAGCTGTTTTGAACCGCCATATGGGTGCTAGGTATTGAAATTTGGTCTCCTGCAAGATAGCTCCTGACTGCCTCAACATCTCCAGAGTCCCAAGTAATATGTACTTTTGAATACATTTATTATGTTTTAAATCAGTAGGCTACATAGGGGAATCTATCATGTTTTCTAGGGGAAAACTACATAGCAGAACACTCCTGACTCTCTGCTATGAAGAAAACTATAAGGATTATTTTTATTTTTATTTATTCCTCTCTCATACCATGCACCCTGACTGCATTCTCCTTCCGTCAAATCCATTGCTCCTCCATTTACCTTCAGAAAAGAGCAGGTCCCCCAGTGTTATCAACTGAATACAGAATAACAAGATGCAATAAGACTAGGCACATACCTTCATATCAAGGCTGCAGGAAGCATCCCAATAGGAGGAGAGGGTTTCTAATTTGGCATTACACAGTACCTACATATGTCTGTAAGGCTAACGTTTTGCTTTATATCAAAAAATCAAAAACTTGGTTGAATCAGTATTTATTAATGTAATCTGTGATGGATATGAACCCTTATTGAACAGCTGTCATTTTCCATAAAGTTCCATTCTTTGGCTTGAAAATATTCTCCTGTATCCTATCATTAATAAATTTTTTCTATAATATGGGAATCATTTCCTGGACTGTAAAACTTATTTAGAATTAAAGATTGAGATGAAATTCTTAAGTATAGAAGTTGAGTTGTTGAATTTTATTTTTGGCATAAGTATGGCAGCAATCAGATCAAACTATTGACCCACTCCTTTTGATCTTATTAGATATAAACTCTGCAGAGTGTATGAGCCATATTGGTCCTCTGGTTTTAATATCTCCTACTAAATAATTAGTTTTTAAATAAAATTCAATATATTTACATTAAACCTGAATAATAGTTTTTGCCTCATTGTACTTCATAAAAGTTAGCACTGATAACTTGTGTGTGTGTGTGGTTTGCATGTGTATCGATAAGTCAAAAACCATATATGCAATTTTGTACGATCTAGACTATCTCATCAGTTTGAAAGCATGCAACTTTATATGAAACAAATTTGAGTACTTTATAGAAGCTAGTCTAGATGAAGTTCATTATGTTTTATGTAACATGCTGTGAATGCAATTGTATATACTGCTTTGTACAGCTTTGCTTAGCAGAGACTGAGGAAGTAGTGTAAAAATAATTAATTTGATACACAACTAAGAGTTATATAATTCTGAAGATAATTTAGCTGTCTCCACAACTAACTCCTGCTACTTTTCATTTTAGTTACACACAGATCTGGATCCTGGAAGCAAAAAAATCAAGTATATCCTATCTGGTGATGGAGCTGGCACAATCTTTCAAATAAACGATATAACTGGAGATATCCATGCTATCAAAAGACTTGACCGAGAAGAAAAGGCTGAGTATACGTTAACAGCTCAGGCAGTGGATTGGGAGACAAACAAACCTCTTGAGCCTCCTTCTGAATTTATTATTAAGGTTCAAGATATCAACGACAATGCACCAGAGTTTCTCAATGGACCGTATCATGCTACCGTTCCAGAGATGTCCATTTTGGGTATGTATGCTTCCAATTTCTCAGATTTGTTAAGGGCCATCTTTCAAATAACTCCTGGTGTCAGATCTGGTATGTTGCTGAATAAAAGACATTTATTTCCTACTTATCTCTCATTTGCATTTTTAAATCCCCTTCCTTGGCGCAAGTTCCACAGCTCAATAGCTTTAGTCCCTTAGTGGTAGAAAATGACTGAGGAACAGTTTTATTAAAATAATGCTTCTTATGTGCACTATTTCAATAGGCTTACTTGCATTCCTGTCAAAGACAAGTATTGTTACTGAGACAGATTTATCAAGATTTGTTCCAACATGCCAATCTAATCCTATTGATACTTGGTTCATTTTTAATTATTTGTTTGTGCATATTCTCATGTATATGGAGGACACAGAGGCATAGAAAAATATTCAAGACTAGAGTCAGATACTGGCCTGATTAAATGGGAGGGGTCTAAGGTAGGTTATATAGTCACATTTACCAATTACATTCTTTTTTAATGGCTAATTGACATAAAATGCATGGTTTCTACAAATCAACACTACCGGCATTCACTACTCCTACCTTTGAATCATTGATAAATTTATTATGTAAAGCAATATGCTTTCAGGAACACAATTTTAGTACCCACTCATGAAGGCCTGATTATCCATACTTTAACCCAAGTTTTCATACAGGATCCCCCATATCTCAGACCACTTAATATAAAGGGAGAGTTTTTAGGCCTCTTTCTTCCTGCACAAGTCAGGAGGAAGGATCCAGCATCACAAAAGTCATTTTTGCATATGCAGTATGCAGCTTAGGTTGTTTCATAATACATTTAAGGATATATGGTAACCATCAAGGTCAAATAAACTAGAGGAGGTAAAAATGACAAGACAGAAAATAGAAAAAAATACCAGAAAAAAATTTTAAAAATATAACTGCTTCAAACCAAAGAATCTACTGCTTCATCTACCAGCTTAAGCCATACATGCTCACAGGTTTTCAATTAGAAGTCACAAAGAAAACCAAACACAATATTAAAAACCAACATCATCATGACTCTTTAGATGTCTCTGACCCAAACTTCCACAATTTTCTGTCCTACACATTGAAACCCACATAAAAACTGAAAGACATTGGTCAAGTTTTCCTTTTCTTTCAAGATTTGAAGCAGTTTTTTTCTTAGAAAACTATGTCTGACCATAGTGCAAAATTTAAATTGTTTATTAATTCTTTAAGAATTTTATACCAAATGTTTTGGTAATATTTACCCCCTACCCCCTTCCAAGATTCACCCCTTTCATTTCCACCTAACTCTGTGTTTTTGTTATTTTATTTTTTTCTTTTCTTCTTCAAGATCAAGTATGCTGTTCAAATATTATTGGAACTGTGTTCTTTCATTTGAACATTATTGACTTATCCAGGTATAACTGACCCTCCCTCATCCAATAGTCAAGAAATGCCAATGTGAACTAATGTAGGGGTAGAGATTCAAGCCTGTCTTCCATCTTCATGCTGTGATTTGACTGAGTTTAGATTGCACAGGTATTGTGTACAGTATCACTGTGACTATCAATTCATATGTGCAGCTGCCCAACTGTATCCAAGAGGCACCATTTCTTTGTAGCCATCTACCACGTCAGACTTTTAATAATTTTTGCTTCCTCTTCTTCATGATCCTGGAGTCTTTGTAGGAGGCATGTGGTACTCTATTTAGGGCTGGATATTCTCTAGTGAAATCTCAATGAAACATCTAACTTTACTCTTAGATTGAACAATTCTAGGTCAGACCCCAGTGTTGGCCAATGGAAAAATCTCAGTAATCTTCCTAATAGTATACTTAAATATTCTACCCTTGTTAATTAATTTTTCCATGTACAGTGGGAAAATCTTTCATGTATCCCATAGATTATCTTTTTCACTGAATAAAACTGTCCAAACTTCTTAGCCAGTGATTTTTTGATGGCTTCATTTTCATTCGATATCCTGTTCCTGAGCAGCCTATAATAAAACTGCAGCTGAAATACCCATTTCAGCAGCAAATCAGAACTGATTTCAATTCTTCATATCTTTCCCATATATTTCTCCTGGCAGGATTCCATTTTATCTACTTCTTGTGAGAGGAATTCTATTTTTATTTATTTTCTCTGCTCATCAAAACTGAATCGTTACTCTATAGATGCCTGGAATGACACGTTTGCTTGGAGAAACTTTTATGAACTCCTAGCTGTAATGTACCACTCTTCCATCAGCACCACTGTAAAAATGAAGTACACAGCAAGTGGAAACATCTCCATCCTTATACAGCTTTTAAAAGCACAGGCAGAAAGTAAGAAACATTATGTTATTGTGTTTTCTTTTTTATCTTTTTTTGGTCTAGTCCTTAACCAATTTGTCTTTTTATTTATATTTATCAAGACAGATTAGAAAAATGGAATTATTAGCACCTTCTGTACACAGAGCATGCTTAATTAAGTACAAACGGTGAACAAGATAACTGTGACTGTCCCATGCTACATTTTCTCCTTTATGTCCAACGCTATAAATGTATCAGAGAATAACTGCTTTGTTCATGTAAGTTACTTGCCTGATACACATGCGGGGAAATTTTCAGATACATACAAAAATGATATGTTACTTTTAATCTATGAAAATTTATAAAAAGTTATTCACTACAGAATATCACTTGCATGTGTACCTCTGTATGTGTATGTATGTGTGTATGTGTGTGTGTGCATGTATTCTATCATTTTTTTTCTGCTAAAGGGATAGAATTAAGTAATCTTAACACACATACACATATATTTATATACATACATATACATATTGTACATATGCACAAAAATATTTAAATCCTTAATATGTAAGAAGTGTTCCAAAAATCACAGAAAATTTGCTGCAGGACAGATTTGAGTCTAGATTCCATTCTTTATTCAGGGGCTGATTGTGAAAAATTGACAGGTTACATGAGCCCTACTCATAGCTATGGTGATAGATTAATGACTTCAATGCTCAAACACAAAGTAAAGGAATGCTTGAAAAAAATCATGTACCATTATTGGTTGCTTTAGTGCTGGTGAAATTGTCTATATTAATACATTCCTTACCTTACTTTTGTACTTTCCCATTTGTATTGATTTTAGGCTGTGAGTGTCTGGTTTGTGTTAGATGCAGGCTTCTATGGTTAACATAGGCAGACAGCTACACTATTTTATTGCCATTTGTGAAATATTCCCTTTACTTCTCATGAAGGTGAATATCAAGATGAAGGTCAGCTGCTATCTCCTTTCTCTCCTGATTAGCACTGTTCTCTTTTGTAGTGTCTCTTCCCTTGCTCCTTTCTTCTTTCATTCTTCTTTGCTATTGCACGAATGCTAGCACTGCTCCTGTATGCCCTAAGGAATGCCAGTAAGAACTAAGCGATTTCATTGAGCAGGGAGTGAAAAATCAAACTCTAATTGAGAAATTTACTAATATTTAACAGAAACAAATGTGATGTTGGAGAATTACTTGCCAGTTGTTATGCTGTCAAGATAAAACACACACACTCATACACACACACACACACACACACACACACACACACATTTGCCCAAATGGCAGCCAAATTAATTTAGAATATCTGAATTGGAAGCTGGAAACATGGTTCCTTTATATTCTACAGAGAATTTCATAATTCATGATGATTTGCTTCTATTGCAAAATTGTTTAATGATATATGTGTTAGACTTATTTTAACAGTGGAAACTGAAGTTATTTTTAAGTTAAAATTTGCTCATATTTTTTACTTCAAATAGTCAGTATATAGTTTAATGTTATTGTGTATTGAGTTACGGAGTGTTAAACTGTAAATGTTAGTCGAAATCTGGATTGAGGTTCAATAAACTTTCTATTTGCTTTATAAATTGATTCTGAAGTTCTAAATCTGGTTTCCAATTGTGAGACTGTTAAAAGTCCTAACTTAGGAGCAGTTCATCCTTCTAGGGTATGTAGGATCCCTAGCTGGAAGTGTGGTTAGAGCATGTCAACCATCAAACTGCTAACTATGTGGCTCAAAATAGAACTGATGTCCAATAAAAACAAGTTTCTTTATTGTGATTTCATTGTAACAGTATCATTCACTAAAATGTTGGAAGCATGGAGAAAACCTTGGTCAATGAAAACTTGTTCAGTGACAATTATTCAACACATTTATATGATAGAATGAAATCAATTTGTTTAAAACAAACAAACAAACAAACAAAAAACCAAAGAAACAAACTAACAAAAGACCTGAAAGGTGAAAAGGGGACTTGCCAGTAGATAGAATTTGGACAGTGGGGCATTGTTTCATTATTATCTACAAAGGTATGAAATACTAAATAGTGGTTCTAAAGCCTACTGATGCTGTTTCCCTTCAATACTGTTCTTCTTGTTGTGATAATTCCAACCATAAAATTTAAAATCATTTTTCTTGCTACTTCATAACTGTAATTTTGCTGCTTTTATGAATAGCAATGTAAATATCTGATATGCAGGGTATCTGATATGCAACACCTTTCAAGGGGTCGTTTGACCCTACCCCCAAAGAGGTCGAGGCCCACAGGGTGAGAATCACTGATTAATACTACATGATTTTTTGACTATCTTGCTGCCAAGTAATGTCGAATAGCGAAAATATGTATTGAAATGTTACACCTGAATATCGTGTATGTTAAATCCTTCTAATTTCTGCAATAGTAGTGTGATTTCAGTACAGAGATACATTTCAATAGTCTTTATTAATGTTAATCAAAACCCAGGATAATAATAACAACTATTATGAAGCCAAATATTAAAGTAAGGAGAGTTTATTTACATTTAAACATCTGGCACTACCTCTGGTGGGTCAATCATCATGCTCCACTGATCTCTAATAATATCTCTAGAGAATTTTGTTTATATGACACCAATGATTATGCTGCATATTTACCATATTTAATGTTCTTCTAAGGCGAGAGAGCTTTTGAGGTCAGCATACTTTGCAAATTAAAAGATGTGACAGGCAAGTTGCAAAAATAAGCTTAGAGTGAGATATTACAGTTACCAAGATAGAAATGTAAGTACTTTAAAAATGTAAGACAAATACAGCACACAGGGATTCAAATAACAATAAACATCTATAAAGATCCCTGTGGTGAATGGCAAAGGTTGAAGTACTACTAATGTACTAGATACAAATTCAAAAGAAAGTGAATGGAGTGGATTCCGTTTCTGCTGGTGGTGAAAATAATTTTTTGAAAAGTTTAGAAAATGATTTAGGAAATATGCCTTTTAGAAAAATCATATCCCATGGTTTTCCAGGGTTTTCCAATCTAATATATAATAGAACCAACTACACTATATGAAATTGGACAGTGACTCTGTTTAAAGAAAAAAATGGTAAAACTGCTAAGTTATTAATGTATCATTGAGTTCCTTTATTTCTCTTCTCTTTACATTTATATAATGAATCTTTGTAAAGTTGCCCTTTTATGGTAAAGACGTAAGGCTTCTTTTGAAGGGAAGCACATAAACACATGTACTTATTTGTGATGATTGTTATCTTTAATTTTAACTCACTGGATTAAGTCTTATGAGAAAGTGCTAGGTATCAACCATACATCTTTGCTATAACACCAAAGAGTAAGATGTTGATGCCATGTCTCCTTATCCACTACGTAAGCCCTCATATAGATTTAATTATATACTATGATAATACCAGCATCAAGTTCAGGAACTGAATACTGACATACATTTGTTGTTAAATACAGAGGCCTCACACAGAGGTTCCCACCTATCCAAAACACATCTTGTTGTGCTAAAGCATGACCTCTCTAGGGCATGCATGAGAACCCATTACTCTACAAGTTTTCTGCAGTCATCTTATCCTTGACATGGTCTTTATGTTTCACAATTAAGAAAAACATTTTATAGCAACTCTGAACCTTGTCAGTTATTTCTTTGATTGAATACAGAATATGCCTTTTGACAATACTTTCCATGAAAAGGCAACATTGACTTCTGTGAGGTGCCCTATATTTTCCATCATTGGTGACAATAACTTTGATCACTCTGCTGCGGAGGTACCCCATGTAAATCTATTCTTTTGTTTTGTTTATGTGCTCAGTGCTTTGAGCCTTCATAAATATCATATTTGTCATCAAACCATGAACACCAAATTTTAACATCAATACGTTTCACGGCTGAATTAATTAGTAGCACGAGGAAATGCAATCAGGGAATTTCTTCAGTCCTCTCTTTCATGACATTATGACATTATGTGGCATATTAGTGAAATTATGGGTAGAGCATTCTCTTCTTTCTACTTATTTACTTATAACTATACTCAAACTAATATGGTAATTTAGATTTGTGTTTTATCTAGTAAGTCATTACAGTTATTTAAAAATATTTATTATAATGCTCCAATTACCTTCAGCAAGATTATGGTATGATCTTGAAGCTGATCTTGGTTATTCTACAAGTTTTACTTTCTTGGCCAACAAACTTTTTGAGATATTTTTATGGGTTTAGTTAAGTCAGAGAATTAGAAATTTATACAAAGTAATCCAATGCCAAAAATCTAGATTGTAGTGTTAGTCGTTGTTAGAGAAACATTGTTGTTAGAGTTGTCTGTTTCCAAACCTTCATGAATAACGTGGATGTGAAGAATTCTTTGGGGATATGTATATGCTTACATACACATACACACACATTTTACTCAATTGTACAGGGCTGAATTGTTTTTAAAACTCAGAAATTAAGAGAATAAGTTTGTTTAGACAGAAGAATTTATGTATATTATTAGTTAATTCCATATCATATTGTGTTGCATATAAATACAACTAAGTATTATATAAAATCTATGCAAAGATATAGATGTATTGAGGGAAAGCCATATATAGGTAGAGGCAGAAACATGATTTGTGCTATCAGAAGCTAGAAAGGACCTGATAGGGCCACCCAGAGAAACACGTACCTATAAATACTATGATTTCAGATTTTAGAAGTATAAAAAAGGCAAAATTCTGTTGTTTTAAGAATTAGTAATATAGGCAAGAATATATGCACCAGTACCTATCTATATCTATTGTACTCTTATTATATAATAGATCTATATCAATACTTCAAATATATATTAAAGGTACACTGGCACAATCTTGCACAAACAACCTCTGATAGCTTCTTGAATTCAAAAGAAAGAAAGAGAAAGAAAGAAACAGAAGGAAGAGTCACTTTTCACAAAAATAAAAAAAAAATACAAAAACAGAAAATGCAAAAAGTTTAATGCATTTGACAAATTCTGAATTTACGTTGGGCTTATGTTGTTATTTTGGCCCTTAAAATATTAACATGATTTTTCTTATTTCATATTATCTGCTCTAATTGCATTTCTGACATTTATATGATCATATAATTCATTGTTTTAAAAAAAAATTCTGGATCCATAGTGCAACTTTACTCAGTAAAGGGCTTAGGAAAAACACATTTAATGAGAATACATTTTGTTTCTATGTAAGGGCACATGTTAGATTAACATGCAACTAAATAGAGGAATGTGTCATTTCTAAGAAGTGAATTGCAAACTATACTGACGTCAACTTGCATGGATTAGGTAGTTCTTTTATGAACAGTACATGTTGCAACCCCAAATAAAGTTTGTATCCAAAGTAATAGCTGAAAAGATTCACACTCTTTTATAATTAAAGAAACATTACATGCTCAAAAGATCAAAGAATGCTGTGTCCTGACAAACTGTCGAAAGCCTCTGCACTTATTTTTATAATCACGAGTGTGTGGCTTACTTTTGTGATCTCTTTTTTCTCTCTGAGCAATCTTTTTAAGAATCTGGCAACATTGTTTTCTAAAGGAATGACGCAAAATGAAAAGGGGGAAAACATATCTTGATGGATCTGATTATATTTTTTGCCAGCTTTGATTCAGAGAGATGAGCAAAATTGAAATTCTTTAGGAAAACATGGGCAGAAAATCATGAGGAATGCAATAAACAATTTCAAAAGATATCCAGCTGGTGTACCTGATGGGAATGGCAATAACAGCTGGAGTTTCTAAACCACAGGAAGAGTGAACATTCCATTTCTATTTTGCATAAAGAAGATAAATCTTCATTAAGGATGTAGAGATGGCATAATACCTGTACACACACACACACACACACACACACACACACACGCATGCATACACCAAAAGGCAGAAGCAAAGGGGCGGAGTCAACTAGCAAGCAAAATTTGCAACATTCACATGTATATCTGCAAGTATATATGCGTGCACACATAAAATATGATTTAAACAGTTTCTAAATTTCTTCTGTTTTAGTAGCTCTTCCACAGTGCTCCAAGGTTTAGAACTCATCAGAATAACATGAATGCAGTTCCTGACCTTTCTCTTAAAACATGCTATTCTTATTAGAGTTATAAGGTTATTTCTCCATGGTGGATGAAACCAAGCTTGGTGAAAGAATGATGATGAGATCATGAACATTGTTTATTTGTGTAAATTTTGTAATAGGGATATCTTGAGCCATCAATTTTTGCACAAATATGCTTTCGGAACTGCCTCAATTATAACATGACAAGTTTTTTTTAAAAAAAAAAAAAACAAAAAAACAAAAAACTGGATAGAAGCATACAATTCATCCTTAATGTTATCTGTAGAATTCTTAGTATTATTTTTACCTCCTATATTGTTAAATACCTACTGCTAACCATTTTAGATTTTAAAGTCCATGGTCCAAACCTCAGTCCATAATATGTAGTTAAACACAGCAGGATGAATTAAGGGGACTTTGATTCTACATTTCATAGAAAAATTGCTTTCCTTTCACTTTGAAAACAATCCTGATGTAACTACAATTCATCAATTAATTCTAGCCCTGTGTCAACAGCTTTATATACACTCTTATTCCAAAGTAGATATCCATGGGATGTTAGCTGTTTTTAGTAATTTTTATTATTTTTTTCTGCCTATGTTGCTTGTCCTTACAAGTTTTTAAGTAGATGAATTTTCACTAACTGTCCAATAAAATTTCATAAGAATGGCATAATAACAAGAAAATATGAGGGTTCTTCATTTGATTTACTAAGTGTTATTACTTGAAATAAAATGCTTATGTTGCTTCTGTCTTATGTAAGAAAATATGATATAAAACATATTTATAAATATATATATATACAAGTGTCCAAAAATTAAATCTATAGAAAATAGGTTTTTGAATCCCCGTCTGTATCTCTGTAGTGAACTATTAGTGTCCCTTAGAAAGATTTATTTTCTTCGTTTGGTCTAGACGCCTTTTCCTCTGTTCACAGTTCTACTGCAATATGACTTAGTCTTTTAGAAGATTAAAAATTAAATTAAAAACTTGATTCAGTATTAACAACATCCAGGTGAAGAGTCAACACTGATGACATAACTCTACTTGAGACATGCAATCAGGTCAGTCTTTCTAGGTAGCAAGTGAAGTCCGGTTTCTAAGTTCATGCAGAGCAGTAGCTTATGACTACAATTCATTTTGCTTTTCTTTTATTTTCTTCCTCCTTCTGATGCTCTGCTCACTTGGTAGAAGCTTGTAAACTGGAGTTATCTTAATGTTTACTCATTATTACCCTGAGAAATATAAATTTGATTCAGTGACACAGTGGTTCTTGAAATGTTATGTTATCAATGTGGCACCCAAATGTACAATACCTAAAAAACTCTTCCATAGTCAAAACTTCATCCAGGTCCACTCTGAGCCTTCTAAGAGACAGGAGACACCTACTGAATTGTTGTTACTTGGAATAATGAAATCAGTATCATATTTCCACAAAAGTTTACGACATGGAGAGGAGTTTGACAACCTGGGTGGGGTTCTACTCAAATAGTCTGTGAATCTGATTTTCTTTAGGGATTCTTTTGTTTAATTTTAATTAAAAATGTTATTTATTTGTGTACATGCATGTATTTATGTGATAGTATGCTTGTATGTTACATGTGTACAGAAGACATCACATCCTCTAACTATGAATGATGGGAGCTGAACCCTTGTCCTCTGAAAGACAGGGGATGCTCTTAAGGACTAACTCATCTCTGTAAACTTAGCTCTGCCACTTTGCCTTAGATAGAATTTAGTATCACAGGATATA
Source organism: Rhynchomys soricoides (assembly GCA_019843965.1). Lineage (NCBI taxonomy): Eukaryota > Metazoa > Chordata > Mammalia > Rodentia > Muridae > Rhynchomys > Rhynchomys soricoides. The sequence goes on from JADRCH010000184.1 coordinate 4,337,246, forward strand.
TCACATATATTGATTCTACAAATGGTAATTAGGATGCTTGTGTGTGTGAATTGGCATGAACACTCACAGTGTATTTCAGGATTATTTTTATTTCTTCCAAAGGGGTTCTAAAAATTCATGAATTAAGAGGATTTGGAGAAGGACAGCTCAAAGAGTCAGCTTTTTCCCAAATTTGTCTGGGAGGAAAATGAGTCAGCTGCATGTCAGGGCAGCACTAAAGCATACATCTGTGAAATTCTGAAATCTTGGCTGAAAATGAGTATCAGACACCATTGGCAATATATTTTTGACATACTCTCAGGAACCTCGCCTCTCATAGTAATGGAGGTTTTAGAGAGTCTCTATGAATATAAGTAGACATTGTTTCTTTAAATTTGATATTCAATTTTGGTATAAAATTTAGGTCTAAGTGTTTTTACTTTTGGTTGATTAGCATCCATACTTTTATGGCATAATTTTATTGCCTTTTCTCTCAGAAATTTTATGTAGAGAAAAATAACATTATTGATTTATATGACAGGATGCAACAAGCATAGATAAACACACTGGTTGATAGATAAGAATAGTAAAGAAGATATTTAAGTTGTTAAATGAATGAAAAATAAAGACAGGTATGTAGACTTTATATGCTACATGTCTTCTTATCATGTAATTAGTTATCCTGACAAAAGACAAAATATAGTTACTACACAAAGCTGTGAGTGAAAGCATATGGATTCTGGGTAATGTCTGCACTCAGATGCCTTTCTCATTCTGCCAGGATGGAGTTGCATCTTTTGTTTCTGGACTCAGCTTCACAGCCAGCAGAATCACACTTGTGCCATTACTGGAGAGGATTTTATTAGTTTCATTTTGTTAGAAACACAACAAGAGGAGTCTTTATATCCATGTCAGACCCTTCAGAGCTCATCATTGTACACCCATTGTGATTCTTTACAAATAACAAGTGTAGGCTGAGTTCAGAAAAGACATTGAGTTCACTGAGGGAAATCGACAAAGTTAAAGGCTTTGGGGTTGGAAAGATGACTTGGCAGTGAAAAGCACTTGCAAAGAACCTTGATTTGGCTCCTAAAATCCATAGGGTGGTTCACAACCATTTGACACTACAGTTCTAAGAGATTAAATGTCCTCTCCTACCCTCTGCAGACACTAAGCACACATGTGGTACTAACATATATGAACATTCATACACACATATACATAAAATAAATATAAAACATTTTTTTAAAATAGTAAGAATGAAGGTGTTTATAATAATGTTTTAAAAAATCTGAGCAATGCTATCAGTTTAAGGCCAGTATAACAAATAACTATTCTATATGGCAATGATAATTAATATTAAATAGCGATAGCCAATTCTATTCTAACCACCTTAAATTTGGAAACTCCTGCAGCTTTTTCTTTTCTTTTTGGAATTGAGAAAACAACGCCAGAGAAGCACAAATGAACTTCATTACTGTCTATGCTCATCTACATAAAGTTTGAGGTTCCCTACAATATCATGTTTAAGGAACCCCTTTGTTGTGAATATCTTACTTAGTAATGTTAAGATTCAATCATTATTTTACTTGGCTAGACGGTTTGTTGCTTTTTGTGGATAAATCGTCTTCCATGGTATCTGTTACCATAGTTCTTAGTTAATTTTGTGGGACAGTGAAATTACTTCCAGGTCTTTTGTGATGCTGACAGGACAGCACAACTAAATCTGTTGTAAACATGTATGTAGTCATTTTTGTTATAAGTACATTTCTATTAAATTTTGTTTACATATAAATTCCCAATATATATAATTCTTAGATATGTGAGTACTAGGTCAAATGGTGAGATGACACTTGGCTTTGTGAGAGATTTCGAATGTGGTTGCAGCCTTTTCATTTATACCAACAGGCATGGGACTTCTTGTCCCTGTAAACACTCGATGGATTGATATTTTCTGCTTGAGGATTTTGGTAACTTTAGTATATTTGTAATGGTGTCATATTTATATTTAACATATTCAGTTTATTAATGACATAATACTGGAAATTATTTTATTGGAAGAAAAGTGATTTTTAAAAATCCAGTATATTCTGATCATGGCTTTGTGCTCTCCTCTTCTCCCAGATCTTCTTCACTTCTTCACCCATTTACCCTTCAATTTCTCTCTCTCTCTCTCTCTCTCACTCTCTCTCTCTAATAAAAAAAGAAAAAATAATAATAAAACAAGACAAACAGATGAAAAGCAAAGACAGAGCATGAAAACTGTATACACATAGAGACACACATGTATATACTCACACATGCATACACACAAACAAAACCCTTGAACAAACAAAAACTGGAAGTCATAATATACAAGAAAAAGACCAATCAGGTATAAAATTCCCAACAAGGTAATATGAGACAAAAGTCTTTGAAAATAAGCTTTGGGTTCTTTCATGTTGACCATGTACTGCTAGATATGGAGCCTGCTTTGAGCGCTGCTGTACACTCAGTGAGAATCCCTAGGACAGACTAACTTTTTTCCTTTGAGAGTGGTTGACAGTTGGAATTAGCTTCTTGATAATAAACAGGATTTCATGTCTGCTTCCATGGAACCCATCCTGACTGGAAATTTTGCAGGCCCTCTGCATGCTGCCACAATATATGTGTGTCCATGTGTATGTCAGCTCAGCTTTGTTTGTACCATAAGTTCCCTCTAGATCTTAAGAATACCTTGGGACCTTGGGACAGTCTTCACTCAAGTTGTTTGGGAACCACAAGAATACCAAGCAGTATATCTATTACAAATGAGTGGGGAGGCCTAGGTTCAGCTTCTTTATGTTCTTTGGTTAGTCATTCTGTTTCTGAGAGCCCCAAGGGTCCATGTTATTAAACTCTGTTGGTCTTCCTGTGCAGTTTTTATCCCCTTTGGGGGGATCTATCCCAAAAGCTGTTGCCTGTATGTGAGATATGTTCTTCGAGATGGGCTGCTTAGTGGAGAGGAAGTGCTGAGTTTCTGATGCTATTAAGTGACACTGTAAAATATCAGACATCTCCAACACATTTATGCATAGTAACAAGTTATATTGTCAAAATGAAATAAAAGAATAGGGTCAGTGTTTGACCTCAGAGCTGTTGATACAGAAATATATTCTGGACAACTTTTCTGTGAGGTCCTTATTCTCTTATGTGGTTCTTCTGCAGCCTTGCAGAATGATGTGAAAGCATAGTGCTTCTCTCTTTCCTCTGACTTAGCACAATTGCTTCTCTTCACTTAAAGTTTGTAAATATTAATAGCCTTGGCTGCAGTTCTTGCTCTACTTCAGCTTTTTTTGACATTTCCTTTTCTTCTCGTATTTTAAACATACGTTAAATTTTGCACTCAGGTATCATGTCAGTACAGTCAAATAAATCTGTCTTCATACCAGAAGCTAAACAGGCTTATAATACTAGCATCAAAATAAAGTCAGAATGGTACTGGTCTTGAAAGTTCTCTTATGATGATGTGCATGGGCACACTGTCTCTTCTTTTAATAACAGCCAACTTCTCTCTCTGCTAGTGTAGACAAGTTTAGTCTGCTTTGTGCTTCAGATAGACTCATGAATATGAATGCTTTTATGTCTTCTTTCTTATAATTTTTTGTTTTATTTCTTTTTAATGTTAATTGGCACCACCAACAATTTTTTTTCTCTCCTTGCTCTGAACAATGACTTTTATTATATTTCTCTTGGGTAGGGTTTTATTATATAGCTAACTATTTCTCAGCAGGAATGTCCTTGCTAAGGTCCAGCACTGTCTTAGTAAAACAAATGATAAGTTCATCTATTCATGCCTTTATCATACTCTATAGGTCTGTAATCTGCTTCAAAAACACCTGACAGTTTTCTTAAAGATATTCACTTACTAAAACTATTACTTCTTTTCAAAAATAAAGTGGATTTACCTCTGCTGCCTTCACATTTTTGTTATTGCTCCAGAATCATCTGCTCTGATTTCTCCAATTTTTATAGCCAGATATATATCATAAATATAGATTGAGCAACTAGACAGTGAAACCACGGAGACAAATTCATGTTTGCAGATGGACGATGGCTAACAGCTTATTCTCTAGAGTAGGTAGGCCTTGTTGCAAATCTCTGAAAGCTCCCTTAGAAAGAACACTGAATCCATCTTTTGTCCCATGAGATCTATTTTCAGGATTTATGCCTGGCATCAAGAATGCTACTAACTAACACGGGCCACATCATACAAAGGAAAATATACATTTATATATGATTTGCAATGATATTTTAGGAAAAAACTTTATCTTCCTAGCAATATCATTTGGAAAAATTCTCAAATAATAAGTGTGATATGAGATCTTCATGCATGTGTAATAGTCAGCAACATATTATAGGCATTATTGCTGACTAAATCTGTTATTAGCAAGCCTTATGATTCTTTAATGTATAAGGGGATACTAGAAGGTATCAGGAATACTGTGCATATAAACTAGAATAAAATTGGCATGCTGTCTTCAGCAAAATCAAAAAGATTAAAAGATGAGTAAACTGGATATAAATATGTGTGTGTATAGATTTAAGTTAATTAATATCGATTCCTTGTACACCTAGAGTAGACTGCTGGCATTATACCATTTTGGAAAGGAATATATTCTGCGAACTGCAGGTAGTTTAGTATATACCAAGTGAAAACACTTTCAGGAAATGGCTTCTCATAACTATGCTTGCCTTCTAGTGGCACTTAGGCTGGAACCTGTCACTTTAGGCTTGCCATTTTCTTTGAACAGAAAAGTCTTATTTGTTAATTCTAAGATTTTGCTTGACTTAGTGGCTTTGTCATCAGATCTTCACTTACTATGGAGCTCTGATCACTTTAGAAGCCAAACAAAGAATTTAGGAATGTAAGATTCAGTGCTGTGCTTAGAGGTTCTTGTAGAATATAGGAATACACTTGTTACTTTTTGATTTAATGTTACCTTAAAGAAGCCAAGCTTAAAAGCTTCCGCCTAGAAATCAGGCTGGTGCTATAATCATGAATTTTCAAACAATGTGATAACCGTGGGAAGATAATTTAAACCATAGAATCTGAATCTCTTTTACTTTAAAAATGTCATTCAAAACAAATGTATATTAGTGGCTATACTAATGTGTATGGCATGTAGTGTTTGAAATATTTCCACAGCCAAGCTCTGAGACATTATCTACGGTTGTGATTAACCTTGGCTCTATTTCTTGCTCAACATGGTGCTTTGAAGTTCTCTGAGCATTGGTATGCTTTATCATCCTCTTATGTGTTAATGTTTAGGATAATTAAATTAGTTGCTGTCCCAGTTCAAAACAAATGGTTACTATTCCATTGTCTTATGGTGGTTAAAGTTCAGACTCTGTTTATCTTAGCATACCTTCAATGTAATTACTATTATTTATAATTTCATTTTCCAACAATCAGTATCTCATATTTGACCTTTATTTTAGGTCCCAGAGTACCTCCCAAACTGCTATGTGATATCATATTTGAGAATATGGCACATTCTTATACATCTATGACTTTTTCTTCTTTTTACCAACATTATCACAAACATTATGGTTAGTATCAACATACTTGTATTTTTTCTTAGTTTGTAGGAGTCATCAGTCCAGTCAGAGAATGGATCTGCTGCTTTTCTGCTTAAGTGACTTATAATGCTAAAACCAAGATTTCATCCATGTTTGAGGTCTCATTTGAGAATGTACAAGCTAGATATCTCCTAGTTGTTCCCACTACTCAGGGCCTTCTAGTTTGTTGAATTGAAAGCCTTATTTTTTTTTCCTGATGTAGACAGGCTGCCCTCTCCCATACTTTGCTCTTCAGGACCTTTCTGTGTGACAGCTCATGTTCACATAATCACACAAAACCTCCTACCTTGCTGATTTCTATTGATTCCATGTCAGTCACAGGTTGTGGATACTTTTATCTATCCTTCTCAGATTCTTGGATAACAAAAACTACCTTTTCAAAAGAGGTTTTACTCACGCCATCTTGTACCTCTCTCTATTGCTAGTACAAATCAATATAGGAAAGCTTTGAATTATTTTATTATAAACATTAGTTACCTTATCATAACATGCTTATGCTTAATATGTTTCTATGCTTCTTTATTGCCTTTTAGATTTAACTTAAATCCATAACATTTGGCACGTGCTTTATGTAAGCCAACAGATTCATGCTCATACTTCTGATATCCTCAGTTTTGACGGTTTCTACATAGGCTGTGGATTTGAGATGTGAATGTTAACAAGGCAGTTCTAACACCTACTCTCTCTTTAAGCATCTGAATCTTTATTACTTAGTTTTCTTCTGGGTGATTTTGGCTTCTCCTTTCTACAGGTTGCAACTCATGAGTTGATTACTTGTTAGTATATGAACTTGACCATAAGCTTCCTGTTACAGATAACAAATACCGTACAATAAATCTGGATTTTTTGGTATACTTGCTTTGTCCTCGGCTCTGGCTGGAAAGCAGTTATGGGAAAGTCTGAGAATGAGACAAGAAAGGCCAGAAAGCAAATGTTTTGTAAAAATGAGCATAAGTTAGCAAAACTAGAGCAATGCAGGAATTCAATGATAAAAGAAATGTAAATACCTCACTCATGCTTTTGTTTTTTGAATGCTGTTTGGGTCTAAGTTGTCCTTCAGAGTGGCAAAGTAGCAGTCCCTGGGATATGGCAACTAAGGCATTTCTTATACAGACCCCTGTTTCTGCTCTTAGTACAGGAGGAAAAACATCCTTTCAATGTGGTATTGATTTTCAAGTTTTTCCTTTCCACTGTGGTTGAGTTCTTTATTTTTTCCATGGCTCCTCTCCAAACTTCATTTTGCTTCCATTTCCATGGCCCACATCTCCACTGTAACTTTTTTTTATTAGATTTTAATTTTTGCCAATTAAGGTATTACAGAAAGCATGGATGTAACTTAATAGTCCATATTCAATAAAATATGTTTGCAATTTAAGGAATGAAATACAGGATTCATTGTATCTGTCTGTCTATCTATCTATCTATCTATCTATCTATCTATCTATCTATATTGTTTTCTGTGGCTTCACCAATGAGTAGGTCATGAAGGTGAATATACAAATCTTATTTGGACACTTAGTTAGGGTTTTTACTCTGTGATGAAACATCATAACTATAAAACCACTGGAGATGAAAGGGTTTTATCAGCTTATAGTTCTATAGTTTAGTCCATAACTAAAGGAAGTCAGAGTAGGAATTCAAACAAAGCAGGAACCTAGAGGTAGGAGCAGATGCAGAGGTCTGAAAGATCATGGTTATTGGCTTGATATTCATGGCTTGCTCAGCCTGCCTTCTTCTAGTACCCAGGAACTCCAGCCTAGGGGAGGCATGACCCACAGATATCTTGCCATCCTATGATAATCATCAACAAAGAAAATGTTATCCAGATGTGCTTACAGGACACATCTATGGAGGCATTCACTTGATTAAAATGTTTTCTTTCTAGATGATCATAGCTTGAGTCAAGTTGACATAATGCTAGCCAGCATACTCAGATATAAGGGAACACAAATCCTCAGATTGTAACTGTCACTGCCTCTTATAAAGTAGGATTTAATATAGAAACATGAAGTGCTGAAAGGCATTACATCGGGTGAAGCAGAGTGTGAGAATACTCTGGAGAGTGAATTATATATCATGGATGCCTCGCATTAAACATTCAAGTCCACATATCTTTTATTCTTCTTTACTCATCTAGTTTATTATCTTTAAGATAAGACTTTTTTATTTTTCTACTATTTATTCTAATAAACATGTAGCACAGATACTTAGTAAGTACTCAATAGCTGTTAGTTCAGAAGTAATGACAATATCCCACCCAAAATACTCAAGCAAGTACCCATCAAATAGAAATATTAAGGTCATTGTAGTGCTGTGGTCAGGATAATCATAGGCATAATCATCAGGACTCAGGAGCAACAGTACACTGGAGGACATTCTTTCATTTTATTTTCTTACATTTACCAGGCCAAAATTTTAACAGAAAAGTTGATTTTCATTGAGAAAATACAGTTGAGGCCCTGGGAGTCTTACAGAAAATAGGCCATAAAGCTGTGTGCCAACTTTTTCGTAAGGAAGACCACAAACTCTTTAGGAAAGCTAGCATGTGATGTTTCCAGAAGGAATAAAGCACATACACAAAATATGTGTATGCTTTGTTGAAAAACACAATTGGATTTAAGATAGGCAAAGCTTCTTTCACTTCCCATTCAGTCACTCCACACAAAAGCCTGTGCAGTTATATTTTAAATACTTGCATTCAGTGAAATCCAAAGTATGTCAGTCTGTGGGAACTCAGATATTCGAGGTGATCCCTGAACCATTTTTTTCCAGGATGCCTTCCTGGGGATGGGGAATAGCATTCATTATCTTTCACTAATACATTGCAGCTAAGTATAAAATAAGGTTTCAAAGGAGTGCGAAGAAACTTTGAATGCCTGACCAAATGTTTGGATCATTGCTCAAATGTCATCACCAAGCAGTTTGTGTGAGTGATTTGCACAAAGATATCTAAAGTAAGCCAGTGCTTCCATGTGGATTTTTCAACTGTCACAAAGAAAAAGTTATAAGAGATTCATTCTAGGGCCTATTCTTCTTAGTTTTAAACTTCTTTATAAATTGAAGGACAGTGTTATTTCCAAAAATATTTTCTTTTTACTCTTGGTAGGATACAGTTTTTATTTCTTACTTTTTTCCCTTATTTTTATTTCTGCTGCTGTGAAAAAAAAATACTCTGACAAAAAGCAACGTGGGGAAGAAAGGGTTTATTTTAGCTCACAGTTCCAGTATTCTGTCCATCTCTGCAGGAAAGAGACACTGGCAGAACCTTGAGCCCGTTGGACACACTGCATCCATAAACAAGGGCTCATGCCATACATGTTTGATACTCAGTGAGTTTTTTCTTTTCATCTATAATCCAGGACCTTAAACCAAAAAAAGTTTCAGTCAATATTCATGGTGGGTTTGCCCATGGCAATTAAGGCAATCAGGAAAATGTCCACCAAATATGCCCACTGCAAACTTGATTTGAACAATCCCTTCTTGAATTTTTCTTCTAGGGTGTTTCTAGGTTGTGTGAAGTTGTTAATTAAAAGTAACTGTCATCCCTCTTCTAAGAAATCCTGCTTTCACTCTCCTCTTTCTTCTTCCTCTACTCCTCTCTCTTTCACACACACACTATCTCTGTCTCCTGTATTTCTTATTTATATACATTGCAATATTAAACTCTTTATATGTGGGTTTGTGAGAATATATATATATATATAGTCTAAGATGGAAAGAAAATGCTTCTTTCATTCCAAATTGAAGAGAAAAATGTGTATAGTCTGGAACAACAACAAAAATAGCTGATTTGACTCATAATCTCTCTGCACAGAACAGAAATAAAAATTCTATCCTGAAGGGAATTCTCTTACGAGTCTAGAGTGGGCATCTTGCCATATATACACACAGAGTGAAATATGTGCAAAATCTTAAGTCTCCTTAAGAACTAGAGAGATCATTAATCTTGTATTTTCTTAACAAAAATGGGAATAAGGAATTATTTATATTGTAAGCTATGATACAAGACAATTTACATTCCAAGGCATTGAACTGAAGCAAAACTGTAGAGCGCTACTCCCACCTTCTTTAATTCTATACTTCTTCATTTACTTTGTTATTCATCTGTCACTATCACCCATAGTATATAACTCTAGTTTTGTTCCTTATGATGAAAGCATTTATCAATCTGGTGATTAAAGTACATTTTATGTGATTTCCATGGTTTTTGTGAAGGGTGTGGTCTCTGCTGAAAAGTAATTAGATCATTAACCTAGATCTAGGTTGAAAGAGAAAAGCTATGACAGCAAATGTCTAAGTATCATTATTGCAGTTGCCTTTGGAAATTACATGATATTTTTATGCTATCAAATCGTGGTGTATATTTTTACCTCACATGCTCTCAGATAAGAAAACTAAACTCTAAGTTAGTGACATGCTTTGAGATTTGCATGCCTGTCTTTTGGTGTCAATAAACTGCACATATGATCATTTCTTGACTCAAAGTGCTTTCCATTATTTTTGGATGTGTCCTGGGTCAGAAACAAAGAAAGGGAAATGAAACACAAACTAAAGGGCCACACTTGCACCCCTGGTGGTTATTCAATGGATAATCATCTAGGAATTAGAAAGCAAAGCATTGGTACTATCAGACTGCACTTATTACACAATCCCTGCTTCTCATATGACTAATTTTTGTTGTGGTGGTTCCCTGAACACAATCGGGAGAGACAGCAACTAAGCTTCAGCAGCCAGTGGCCTTTCCATTGTTGACAAACTAAAACATATGGAGACCTACTTCCCAAGGTTAATAGGAAACTGTCAAGAAGCAAAATGCTCAGGGCATGTTGGTACAAGTCATTTCAAAGACCTGAATTATAGCATGTCTTATAAAACACAGGAAGGAGGAAGTTGACATCAAGAACCTGACAATACTGTGGTGGGGGCGTGGGAAGCCACAAGTTTTAACTGTTAACAGACCTGTAAAAATTGTATGTACTTACTGATAAGTGGATATTACCCAAAAAGTACAGAATACCTAGAGTACAACCCATAGAACAAAAGAAATTTAACAAGCAGAAAGGCCCAAGTGAGGATACTTCAATACCACTTAGAAGGGGAAACAAAATAGTCACAGGAGGCAAAGGGAGGGAGAGACCTGGGTAGGAGAGAAGGAGGAAGGGGAACAGGATCATGTATGGGGGAACAAGAGAGAAGCCCAGAGGGCCAGGAGAATGAATGGAAATATGCAGCTTCTGGGGGAGAGAGATGGGGGGACCTTCTAGAAAGTACCAGAAACCTGGGAGGTGAGAGGCTCTCAGGACTCAGTGGGGGTAACTTTCTCCAAAATACCCAACAGTGGGGAGAGGGAACTTGAAGAGTCCACCTCCAGTATAAAGACAGGGCCTCATGTGGAGAGATGGTGTTACCAATCAACAGTCAAAATTTCTGACCCAGATTTGTTCCTGTGTAAAAGAACTGCAAGGACAAAAATGGAGAAGAGAGTAAAGGAAAGGCCATTCAGTCACTGGTCTAACTTGGGATCTGACTCATGGTCAGGCACCAAGGCCTGCCACTGTTACTGATGCTAGGATGTGCTTACAGACAGGAGCCTAGCATGGCTGCCTCTGAGAGACCCTATCAGCAGCTGGCTGAGACAGATGCAGATACTTAAATCCAATCATTGGACTGAAGTCAGGGCCTCCTATAGTTGAATTAGGGGAATGATTGAAGAAGCTGAAGGGGAAGGTGACTTCATATGAAGACCAGCAGTCTCAGCCAACCCAGACCCCTGGGAGCTTCAAGAGACTGAGCCACCAACCAGGCAGCATACACAGGCTAGTCTGAGGTCCCTGGCACATACATAGCAAAGACAGCCAGGTCAGACCTCAGTGGGAGAAGATGGTCCAAATCCTGGTAAAACTTGAGGCTCAAGGGAAGGAGGGGAGCATCCTCTTGGAGACAAGTGGAGGAGGATTGTAATGAGGAACTGTGAGAGTATGCTTGGAAACTAATGTCTCTTTAGTTCTTGTTCAGATTTTTTAGACAGTATGTACTTTCAATGGCTATGCTCAGATGTTTCACAGTTTTAGAGAAAATGTATAATTGGCACAAAAGCTATATTTTATCTACTGTAGAATATACCATCTTATAAAAGTCCAGCTAACTACTCTGGTAACAATTCATAAGAATTTAATGGTAAGATACTAGAGGGCCTTGAGAAGTTTGTGAACTATATCCTTATGAGAAATTTGTAAGAAAACTGAAAAGTACCTAAAGCAGACTTAGAAGAATAACAAAAAATGATGTATTTCCTTTTAGATGATAGGCACATTTTAAATTTCTGATAAACTACAAACATGATTATGTTAAAAACATGGAAATTCACCAGCTTTTTAATGTTCAATTCTTAGGTACAGGAGTTGATCAAGTGTGACAGCACTGTCACTGTTTACATGGTACACTAATCTTCATGTTTGAATGCTCATCAGAATTACCAACCGGGTCATTATATAAAGATTTTGAGCCTTACCTTACGACTCTAGGATTTGGTAGTTCTTGAGTAGAACTTGAGTCTAAATGCCTAACATATTCCCAAGTGGTTCCAGTACTGCAATTTGAAGTCCACATATTGAGAATGACTTACGTAGTGATTTGAAACAATATCTTAGCTGTCTACTTGGAGTCCATGATAATCTACCAGAAGCTTTGAAATGCACGATGAAGGGTGCATTTCATATATCTCTGAGGTTTTCCTAGAATATTTGTGAAGTGTTTTGTATTTAAAATAATATCAACGTATTATTTTAATATGAATTGCAAACATTTCATATGTTCCAAGCAAAACACAAGACCTTGTAGATGTGTTTAGCCATCATCTCTACCTACAAATTCTACCACAACTTTGGCAACCTAACTTGTTGTATATTTTTAACAATTTCCACCAATATTATTTTTTAAATATTTGGAGTTCTTTACTGGCAAATACTTGTTTGATTAATCTTGAATTCCCAGACAATGGCAATAGAAGAGCTTTAAAATTCTCTTTGGTCTTAGACAAAGCTTATTGTTGGCCTTCTAAATAAGACAGAATCAAACACAGACCACTTCCACTATATTGGGTACTCTGATACAAACTTTGGTCTCTCTCATTGGCAGATTTAGAGACAATCCTTAAAAGCAGTCACAAAACAGAATAGATACATTTTGAGACTACTCTGTGATACATGCTATTTCATCACTAGCATTAATTATTAATGTTAGTAAGTTATTAACTTTAGCTGAAAACCAATTAGTGTTCTGATAAGTAAATAAATAAATAATAAATAAATATCATTAATATGTCCACTTGTGGTGAGTATAGGCATCTTATGTTTGAATGAACTTACAATGTGCTTCTTAATTATGTTGCATCCTACTGTTTAGGTTTCTTAATTGTATGTGTGTATATTTGCATGATCACTCTGATAGTTGTTGGAGGTCAGTATCAGGTATCCTTTTCAATTTTTATAAAACTTCATTTTTGAGGCAGAGTTCCACTCCCTCACTAAAACTAAAACTTATTGATAGGGTTTCTTGACTGGGTTGCAAACTACAGAATCTTTCTCCCTTTGCCATTCTGTCTCTGAGATTATGAAGATGGCCCACCATGTTTGTCTTTTTAAGAACCTCATGCCTTTAGACAAGTACTGCTCAGAATGAGTCATTTCACTGTCCTGTGTAATCCCACCTTCTTCTTTCAAGTGCAATCCTACTCAGTGGAATAGATGACAAAAATAAGGTGTACTAGACAAAAACAAAGTATTGCTCGGCAGGTAAAAGCTCTTATTGACAAGCATAAATCCTGTGTTTAGTCATCAAATTAATATGGTAGAATAAAAACCTGACTCCAACTCCTGCAAGTTACTCTCTGACCTCCAGAGTCAAGCACACACAGAATAAATAAATAAAACAAAGTCAAAAGCAAATATTGAGCTCACCTCAGATATAGTAATAGAAATTAAGCATATTTGAAACACTTTAATATTCAAACAGCTAATGTTTTTACTATGTAACTATTAGGTAATAAGAACAACTATATTCACACATTTGCTCAAAACACATCCTAATTAGAAACCGAATTGGAAAAAGACAACAGAAAACTACAAAATGTAGATAGGCTTAACTACTTAGAACAGTGGGGGCAAAGATGTGGTCTTTTCCAAACACTGAATCATGGAATGCTTCCTGGCTGTTTCTCAGACAGCATGGCCCTCCTACCCATGTTAAATTGTTTCTGACAACGCTAAGGAATGCACTGCTAATTAACTCCTGCATAGTCCAGTGCCCTCTAAGGTGTTTCTTTGAGTGGCTTACAAAAAGAGGTATATTTCCCACTATAACTGTGTATTACTTTCATAATGAAAACTTTGAAATAGCATATAACTGTAAAAGGAATGTAAGCATCCCGTTCTCTTCTTAACTTCACAACTAGCAGGACTTCTCAGTGGGCTAGTGTGTCAAGCATGGAATAATGGTCTACAACATGAAATCTTGAGGTGATTTCTACTAGGAAAATCAGAAGTATGAAGGGATAGATGAATTGTATTGGGACAAGCTCAGAGCCTTAGGACATAAAATATTCTTTACTGAGCTACGTTAACATCTCCTTTTACTTATACGCTTGAGACAAGTTCTGAAAAAGTTGCATAAGCTAGGCTTGAACACACTCTGAGGACCAGGCACAACTTTAAACTCATGATTTTCCTGCATCAGTCTCTGGAGTACTTAAGATCCCTGGTCCGTGGCACAAGATCTCTAGTATTTTCTGTTTAAATACAGTAGCCCAGAAAACTTGGGTCAAAGTGGAGGTATCCTAACAGAGCAGAGTTTCCTAGTTAAATATGTTGCTCTGATTTCTGATAGTCAATGCTTTGTTTTACGCCTTCAAAATAAGTCCTCTATGTATCCCCCCCCCCCCAGTTGAGATTCTCAAGTAGCATTTTTTTCCTTTTTGTTACATTGGAGAGCAATAACACACAGTTGAATACAAACCTTTTATTTTTAGGAGTATTAAGCCCTCTAAAATATGTGACAGAGATCTTAGGATTGTGACTTTAAATTTTGGTTTTGGTGTTGCAGTTATTTGAAACATCACATTAACTGTGGTTGATTTTTATTTTGTGTGTCCTACTTTGTCGTCAGTGTGAGTTTCTTACATATTTATTATTATTATAAACATTTTAAATAATATTCTTTACTAACTTTATCTCATCATTCATGTTCCTTCCTCCAATTCTCATGTCCTCACCCTTCCTTATAAAATTCATAATGTTTTTTTTTCATTACTATCACACACACACACACACACACACACACACACACACACGCACAGGTATATAACCTATTTAGTCCATTTAGTTTTTTTCATATATGTATGTATCTATGTATCTAGAGTTAGTGAGTTAGGACAAGAAAATCTGTGTGAGAATTCATCACTGACAGAAACTGTCTATCCCTGTTTCTGTAGCTATTGTCTACCTGCATTTCTTTAGCTAGGAGTCAGAATATGTGGAATTTCTCCTGTGATATGTTAGTCACCACTGAGTTTTTTAAGGCAGCCATACTGTGAACTGTTCATGGGTGCCATTCTTCTGTCATAGCAAAGGGAGACTATTTAAGAGTAGTTGTCCATGTCCTGAGTCACATTTTCTGCAATTTGCCCTGATCTTTGTTTTTGGTGGAGAGGTTCATTACAGATACAGAAGTTGGTATTGGGTTCCCCAGGGTCAGTTACTTTCTCTACTTTGTAAAATTGTGTATGTCTTTAAAATCTCCATTTGTGAAAAAGATTCTGTGGATATAAAAATAAACATTTAGAATGCAATTAGAAATGAAGTTAATAGTTAATAGGTCAGCAGAGCCAAGGATAGATTCCCTATGATTGAGCAGAACTTAGGTCCAATCACAGAGCTATTGGTTATCTCCAAGATAAAAGTTCCACCACTAACTCTTTTAAATATCTTGCCAATCTAGCTATTAGTTAATAGGTATTACAGCTAGATAGGACTATTCATTGTTCCTCTCCCTTGGCAGCTTGCAAGAAGCTTAAGATAATGTGAAGTTCTTATTCCAGTTCTCAGGGAAGAATCTTTCAAGACAGTTCTATCTTGATTCCTCTAAGTGCTGTGCCTAAAATATATGATCTCCCCAGAAATATGCTCTTGGGAATTCTGGATAGCTACTAAGGGCAATAGTAATAAGCCTTAGTGATTCGTGGGTCTCTTATATTCCCTTGGCCAAAATATTATGGTAGCTTTTCCAAGCCTAGCTTTATCTTTTGTTTGTTTTGTTTTGTTTCCTTTTGTTTTGTTTTTGTTTCTGCTAGATATCTCATGTATCTTGGGGAATCACTATTAATTCCAAAGAATTTTATTTAAAAATATAAGTGTTCACATGTGTATGCATGTGCTTAGAAAACTATATCTATAGTTACCTAACAAATATTTATTGGTGTACTAGATTTTATCACAATGTTTTGGCTCATATTTTAGATTCAATGAAATAGCTATACACACATGTTTGCATAAATGCAAACATAAAAACATACCTATTGAGTCATTCTAATCTATCAAGGGTTCTGCTATATCACATCTATATAACAAAAACCTATTGGTGGTTAGGCCTAAAATAAAATACCAATATTTCCTGTAACAAATATAATTTATACCACATGCTTTAGATTACCAATAAATTACTTACAATACCCCATTATATATCAAACCTTTATAAATAATTGTGCATGTTAATAATTTAAGAAATGATGACAAGATATAGTCCTGCAATACCCAGTAAAGTCAATGTGTTTAATAAAGTGGTAGATGATCATAGAGGCTAAAAAAAGACCCCAGATGACTTGCTCTTTTATTCCCTGCTTTAGATCTGTCAGACAATGTGTCTCACTGAAACAGGAGCTATGCTGGTACCTGTAATGCAAAGTAATTCTTCCATCTTCACACCTCCTAGTGCAAGGATTACAAGAACTTAGAGTCATACCCCGCTTCTTATGTGGATGTTGTGATTTCTATCCAGTGAAACGTCTCTTTAGCCACTACTCACATTTTCAATTTTAAATGTTAATTTTATTATTTTATATGTATGAGTATTTTGTCTGCATATAAGTCTGTTAGTACATGCAGAAATCAGAATAGGGTGTCCATTCGGAAAATTGGAGTTGTGATTATTTATGAGCAGGTGTGTGTTTGCTCAAAAATTTAACCAGATTCCTCTAGAAGATCATCCTGTGCTGGTGAGTACTGAATCATATTTTGAGACCATAAATTAGACTTGTTTAAATATTAAAGCTTACTCTGATGTTACTCGAATTCCTACACAAGGGTTTATGTAAGTACCATGGGCTTCTGGAGTCTAAAAGTTCTTTTTCCACACACAATTGTTTACACAAGATGACCTGGAATTAGGGGCAAAGGATATAGAGACGTGATCTTGGGTATGTGTCTGTGAAATGGGGGGGGAGTATATATTTCTATATTGGTGTATGTCTCCGTGTTTTCTAGGATGTAATCTTGGGATATTTTTAATT
This sequence comes from Rhynchomys soricoides, assembly GCA_019843965.1. NCBI lineage: Eukaryota > Metazoa > Chordata > Mammalia > Rodentia > Muridae > Rhynchomys > Rhynchomys soricoides. The sequence continues at coordinate 4,354,386 of JADRCH010000184.1, forward strand.
ATATCACAAGTAGAAATTGTATCTGTGTTTCTGTAGTTTGAATTACAATGGGTAGCCCTTCATGAGAATCTAATCTAAAGTGATTTACGTTGCTGGGGAAATTGGGGAAGCTAGTTGCCATATAAGCATGCAAACATCAGTTCAGGTACCCAGCAACTACATGATAAAACAAAATACATGTTGACATATAACGGAAAACTCAATACTGGAGTAGAAAGAAGAGAGGTGGATCCTCAGAGCTCACTTGCCTGTCAATGTAGGTGATATGGTAGGTAGCATATCCAGTGAAGGACACTGTCTTCAAAAAAGTCAAAATATTGTAGAAGAAAATATTGAATATTGATCTCAATATCAATCACACACACATACACACACACACACACACACACACACATACACAAACATGCATGTATACGGAAAAAAAGTTATTCAATAAAATAATATCAAATGAATATTGACATCAGAGACATAATCAATCATCTATTCTGGTGGTAATTATAGTTGTTTAAATAAAACAGACTAATATTTGGCAATTAGGCAGATAAATCAAAACAAAGTATAAGAAGGAAGTTAAAATGATGTGTAACTGCAAAAATCAGTTTATTGCTGGCATACTTTTTCTTTGGAATAGAGATGTGGAAAAGCTTGTAGGTAAGGGCCATCTCCCTCATGTTTTCAAGGGAAAATTGGGAGCCTCTTTTCCTGTATTGAGATATTGCATTGAAATATTTTTCTGGAGAATTTAAAAGCAAACAAACAGAGAATCAACAACAACAACAAACCAAATTTCAGAGTTCTTGAATCTGATCCACGCTCTGTACTTCACACATTTACATGCACACATGTACAAAATTCTGTCACATCTTTTCTTTTCACAGGGAAACAGCTGTAGAGATATTAATTGTGCTTCAGTTATAAATGAATTGCCAAAAGGGACAGAGTGGGCTCTGTATCTCATCAGCATGCCCTGTCTGGTATAAATAATGAGACAGGAACTTTGTAAATTGGAAATTTGTGATAAAAATGAGATGTGATGTTATGAAGTCCCGGCAGTTTTTTCTTCTGAATTTATTGATTTTTAAGGAACTCTGCAAAACAGCAAAATCAATGATTTACTATCATAAAATTGTTGGCTAAAAGGGCTATATTACTGGGGTCAACTATGAATTAGCCCAAAGTGTAAACAGAAAGATAGTACAAATATTAAAAAGAAAAAATATAAAATCACACATGTTATAAAACTACCTGAAAAGTCACAGCTATTAGGTAATAATATTTACACTTTTTTATTCCAATGACAGTTCTTAATATAGTTTCTATAAAAAAAGCTTGCAAAAGTGCACATAAAATTAAAATTAGTCTTGTAATCATTAAGATTAAGCATATATAATTAAAATCATGTATAATTATATTTATATATAATTCTCATATAATTTATATATATGTATATATATACATGTGTATTTTACTCAATATTTTTATTTTTACATTTCCAGTATCACAAAATAATTATATAATTTTCCATTCTTATTCTATCTTCAAACCCTCCAACTGTCTTTCAAAATCATGGCTTCATTTTCTTCAAATCTTGTTATCTATCTATCTATCTATCTATCTATCTATCTATCTGAGAGACTGAGAGCCTTCTTAGTCTGTATAATATTACATTTCTTTACATATATTTTTAGGGCTGATCATTCAGCATTGAATAAGCAAGTGGTGTACTCTTCCTTGAGAAAGAGTTTCTCCGGGATGCTCTTAGCATTCCTTAATTGCCTGTAGGCTAGGATTAAGACCTCAATAGCTCTTCTACTCCACCTTAGCATATACATTGATGCCATATGGAATGATGCCACTTTCCTGCTTCCTTACCTCTACCTCACTCCTCTAGTCCCTTCAGGTTCCTTCTCCTGCCTCTCAAGTCAACAGCTCTTTCTCTAGTAGGTTTTGTACACACACACATTCACACATATATGAACAAATATATAAATCCAACCTGCTGAGTCTATTGTTTGTTGATTGTGTATATATGCTTTCACAGCTAACCAATCTGAATAGAACAGCCAAGAAATGACTCCTCTTTGGCAAAGGCTAATTCTGCCAAGAAAACATTAGTTTCCTGTAATTTTTTGTCTTGGGGATAGCACATTGCATAACGTGTTTCCCTCCATGTTAACTTATCCCTTTCTATTACCATTCCTCTGGTCTTGTTTATTCAGCCCTTGTTACAAAAGACTATTTTATAACAGAATTACTGGCATTCTAGTCCTCCTTAAAATCATTCCATTCCTCTTCCAAGATGATCTTTAGCCATAGATGCAAGAGCTTGTTATGCAGATCTGTCCACTGTGGATGTACTGAAGACAATTTGTTCATCTCTGCATTATGTTCAGCTGTGTTTTCTGTGATGCTTTCCATTTACTGTAAAGAGAGACTGCTTGGATGAGAGTGGGTATAAAGATAAGATTAGGACATGATAATGAATTATGTTGGTCTAGACATGTGTTGGTCTAGATTGTCTTCTAAGGTTCATGATCTCACTAGCATCAGTAACTAGCCCACTAGTTGGTTTTCTATACCAGAAAGAATTTCCTTATTGTGAATTGAGCCTTAGATCCAATTAGAAAGATGTTGATTACTACCTACATGTGAGTGCTACATGTTTTACTATTTTGGATAACTTGCATGTTATAATTGTCATAATTTATAGATGTTACAACTGTATAAAACTAGTAATAAGTCTCTTCTTTTGGCAGCTTGCAAAGTATAGAGCTAGATCACAAGAATGAGACTTTCAGAATAGATAATCTCAGAGTTAGTTTTCTTCGTAATATGTTCTCGAATTCTTTGTTTAAGTTTTCATGAAATGTTTATTTTGTAATATGTGGAGGAGGACATATGTGCCACAGTGCACATGGTATACTCAGAAGACAATTTGGGTAAACCATGGCTCTTCATCCAATATTACATGGTCTGGAAGTCAAACTTGTCCATTGAACCATTTCACTGATCATCTTTTGTGTGCTTTAAAAGCATCAACTTTTTTATTTCATTTTTTCATAAACATTCAATGAAATTACTATAGGTTAATTTTTTCTTGTCCAAATTACTTTGGATCAAATAACATATAAGTTTTATATATGATTTATATATCTGTGTATATAATATATATGAAAGTGTTTATATACATACGTATATATAATATATGCATTTGTATGTAATATATAATTTATATTATATATACATATATAAAACATGAAGATAGATTTACACAGTTTTTTAATGTATCTTTAGTCTGATTATAGTCTATCACATGAGGTCAACTGTAAAATTTATAAGAAATTGTTCTCAAACTGTTCAGAATTTTGGAGCATTTTTTCATTTCAAATCTATGTGTTCAAATGCTAATTCTGTACCTCTCAATACAGTGTCAAAATAATAATCTAAAAAGTTTAAGAGTGTTAAATACAAATGTGGGTGGCAGATATGCTTGTGAACATTAGATTATGTTTTGAGCAATGCTCCACACTTAAATTTTTATTTAAGCAAGACCAAAGGCTTCAATTGACCATATATATATATATATATATATATTCACAACAGCACACATACACACTTTTCATTTATAAATTCAGTATTCAGAACTCATACATCTTATACCTTTAAAGTTGAGACACACATAGTACTACTTCATGAAGAAAGTTTTTACTTATACACTGCTCATCTGACCTCCAGTTTTCCCTGGTTGTAATCTTTGCACAAAATCTGGTTCTTAATCATAGAAAGATACCACTCCTGAGCATATACCCAAAAGATGCTCCAACTATAACAAGAATACAAGCTCCATCATATTCATAGCAGCCTTATTTATAATAACCAGAAGCTGGAAAGAACCCAGATGTCCTACTACAGAGGAATGGATACAGAAAATGTGGTACATTTACACAATGGAGCACTACTCAGCTACTAAAAAATGAATCATGAAATTCTTAGGCAAATGGATGGAACTAGAATATATCATCCAGAATGAGGTAGCTCAGTCACAAAAGAACACAAATGGTATGCACTCCCTGATAAGTGGATATTTGTCCAAAAGCTCAGAATACCCAAGATACAATTCCCAGACCACATGACGCTCAAGAAGAAGGAAGACCAAAGTGTGGATGCTTCGATCCTTCTTAGAAGGAGGGATAAAATACCCACAGGAGGAAATACAGAGACAGAGTGTGATGCAGAGCCTAAAGCAAAGGCCATCCAGAGACTGCCCCACCAGGGGATCCATCCCATATACAGTCAGTCTCCAAATGCAGTCACCATTTGTGGATGCCGAGAAGTGCTTGCTGACAGGAGCCTGATTTAGCTGTCTTTTGAGAGACTTTGCCAGAGCCTGACAAATACAGAGGTGGATGCTCACAGCCATTCCTTCATTGGTAACTGAGCACAGGGTCCCCACTAGAGGAGTTAGGAATGGACTGAAGGAGCTGAAGGGGTTTGCAACCACATAGGAAAAACAACAATATCAACCAACCAGACTCCCCAGAGTTCCCAGGTCTAAGCCACAAACCAAAGATTACACATGGAAGGAGCCCTGGCTCCAGCTGCATATGTAGCAGAGGATCAATGAGAGAAGAAGCTCTTGTTCCTGTGAAGGCTTGTTGCTCCTGTGTAGGGATATGCCAGAGCAGGAGGTGGGGGTGTGTAGGTGGATAGAGGAGCACCCTCATAGAAGCAGGAGGAGGGGAATGGAATAGGGGGGTTTCTAGGGCAGGGAACTGGGAAAGTGGATAACATTTAAAATGTAAATAAAGACAATATCCAATAAAAAATAAATGTGAGTTTTGAGGGATGACTAGAGTGGGTAGGTGGGTGGGTAGGGGAAAACCCCCATAGTGGCAGGGGGAGGAGGGAGAAAATGGGGAGGTTCCAAAGGGGATATCTGGAAAGGGGAAAACATTTGAAATGTAAAGAAAGTATGAAAAAATGAAAAAAAAAAAAAAAAGAAAGAAAGAAAGAAAGAAAGAAAGAAAGAAAGATTTCACGGTTCCAGAGTATGAAGTTCTTGCTATACTTCTCTGCTTGTACATTGTGTGTTGCCCTCTGATTAGGAAAGATTCATTAGCATCTTTGATGTGACCAAGAATACATGGTAGCTGTAGCAACTGATGAAGATTTATAGAATGGAATGGTATTGAGGAATGGAGATTAAAATAAAGAAGGAAATACATAGAAAGAACACAACGAAGGAATGAAGTGTGCATTCCTTTTTCTTGCTAATGTTTTATTAGTCTATAAAAGATACTTTCAGGGCTGAAAGGGTAACACTATGGCAAGTCTGTTTCTCTTGTGTCGCTCACTCTCTCTCTTCCTCCCCCTTCTACCTTCCCAATTACAAGAATAAATCCTCAAGATGTTAGGAGTACCTTGCTTAATCATTTGTATGTGTGGGTGACATTCTATCACTCTCTCTGTGACCCATTGCTTAGCCTTTCACATTCTTTTGTTCTTGACAAGATTTTAATTAGGGCAGACAGAATTTCGGATGCAATTTCTCAGAATCTCTCTAAGCATTCACATATCACAGTCTTATATTTTGTTCTTATTCTCTGGCTTTCTTGTTTGATACTACAACATTTTATTTCTTTGTATATCCCTATAAAAGACCCTTTCTATTCATAATGTCTTTAAGACAATCTATGGGAAAGGAAACAAAAACTCATGTACCCCAGAACTCAAGAATGATTTGAGAAGCATGGGGTTGATCAAGCTGCAAAAATGTGTTGCCTTTTGTCTTTGCTTCAAACCTAGCCTATTTATTTGTATGTATGTTTTGACAGAAAGTCTCTTTCCCAAAGCTTCTTTGTGAGGACTAGACAAAGATTAGACAAAGATTATTTGTGAAGATTAGACATGTGTGTGTTATGTTGTTGAATTATAAGTATGTGGCTGTCCTTGAGCATTTTGGATAAGTTACCAATATTTCATGGTAGAACATTAAACTTGAGAGGAAAAAATGGAACCAGCCAAAAGTACTATTCATTTAATACCCATATACACCAATGCATTTCTCAGTGTTTTTAGTCTGTTATCTTATTAAAACTTGAGATAGAAGTTTCTGACTATAAGCTATTTCCAGAGCACAAAAATCACTCAGGAAATTTTTGTTTTGTAGCACTAGTTAGAGACAACCATACTATCATCCATACCACAACTAGAAATTATGAGAAGTATCAAGTGTCTTTTCTTCTAATTCTTCCTTGATTTAAAATTATTATTCTGTTATAAAATGTATCCATTTAAAATATACTGATATTAGAAGGCATGTACTGTATAAATATATTGACTTATTTTCAGAAATGTTGGGTGGTTCCTATACAGCTATATTTGTATGAAAGAACTCTCACACTATCACATGGGCCATGACTCTGATAAATAATACCAGCTCATGCTGCTACCATAGTATATTAGGAAAACTATAATCAAGAGAATACCAAAAAGTCCAAGATGAACATATAGCCACTGCCTGGTCTCCAGAACTAGTTTCCATTGTGACTTTCTGTGCTATTACAACCAAGAGCAAGAAATGAACAACTTGAAAACTTTCTTTTGTCTCTTTTCTTCAAAAGACACCACCATAATAACCTTGTAACTTCCTTATGGAGGCAGGCATCAGAAGGTCAATGGCAGCCTTTTTTTTATATAGCATGTTTAAAGTCAGTTTAGGGTACATGAAGCATTGCCTAATAACATTCAGATTTCTATATCCTGAAGCATTAATAGAATATCCTTAACCACATAACATCAAGACCATTGCAAAGTAATTATTCATGTGCATCAAAGAAAATTTCAGAGTTATTTGCCGTATGAATTAACTAAGCTTTTGTCTTTTTTGTTGCTAATCTTGTCATACTTCCCTTCAATAAGCAAAGAAGTAACTCATTATAATAAGGCTGAGCAATGATAAGTATGTTAATGATATAAATATTATATTAGTAAAAAGTACATTTAAATAATTATATTTCTATGTTCTTTACAGCAGCATATTTTAGAAAAATTTAACTGTACTATAGTAATAATGACCTTCTATCAGGAATATATATATATATATATATATGAAAATATATGTATTGAAATATATATGGAAGATATATATATATGCTTTACATGTTGATGTGTTTTAATTCTAATCTTAGCAGACTGTGTTAATTTCATAAGTTTCAGATACATTGTTGCATGATATTTGAGAAATACTATTTTGAACTGCCCTTACCTGAAGATCTATCCCGAGGTTTTAGAATTAACATAAATTCTTGGTATTTCAGATGAACAACTGTATTCTGATCACATACAGTGTTATTAGCTATGTTTCTATTGCTGTGATAAAACCCTCTGATCAATAGCAACTTTGGGAAGAGAGGGTTTATTGCATTTCACATCTCTTTGGTTATACTTTATCAGTAATGGAAGTAAGAGCTAGAACTGAAGGCAAGAATCTGCCAGCTGGAATTGAAGCAAAGAAGATTCTGGAGTGATGCTTACTGCCTTTCTGAACCTGCTTTGCGTGTATAATACAGGACCACCTGACCAGGGATAGCACCCTACTATGCAAATAATTAATCATTAAGATGCTAACAGAGACTTATGAGCATACAAACTAATGAAAGCATTTTCTCAACTGAGTTTCCAGTTCTGACATAACTCTAGTTTATATAAAGTTGACAAAAACCAACCAGGATACTAACAGAAAATTCATGACATAATTCAAATTCTCACAACAGGAAAAGATAGCCTTGAACCAATTGTCCATCACCCATAACATCATTGGCCATCACTACTACCCTTGACTAGTAGATTATTTTGTTGATGTATGTTCTAGAAGATTCTCTTAGTCCTATTTTAAACGAACTTCATGCTTATTCTGCATAAGATACTGTCTTTGTTGCTACTCCATTTAACCCATGATAACCTGTCCTTGAATTGAAATTTCATACTTGAGCACATATGAATTATCTTTCTGGATGTAATTACAGCTGTTGACACAGGATTGTGAAGCCTGTGATCCATGGTAACCCATTTCTCTACCTTTACCACACTTCCAATCATCACATAAAATTTCCCACTGATAAACATCCTTCCCTCAGCCCCTCTCCCTCATCACTTAGTCTTCTCTCCATTATCTCTCACATGGGAGCTACCCACAAACTTAAGTAAGAGCTTGAGATCACATTAGCTTTGATTTGCACCAAAAAGTGAACCCAACTTGCAAATAGGTCCTGACTACCCTCATAAAAATTAGAATAGAGAAAATGTTTACTATTATTAACTAGTAAGATTAAAATGACAGTAACACAAAACAAGGATATCAACACAAAATGTCATGCATCATGTCACTGCATTAATTGGTCCCTGACCTCAAGATTTACTACAGAACAACAGTGATAAAACCTTCATGGTAATGGTATACAGACAGAAACGTTGATCAATAGAATAGAATTGAAGACCCAGAAATAAAACCATACACTTACAGACACTTGAACTTTGACAAAGAAGCCAATCATATACAATGGAAAAAAAAATAAGCATCTTAAACAAATGGTGCTGGTATAACTGCCTGTCTGTATGTAGAAAAGTGAAAATAGACCCATATTTGTCACCTTGAACAAAGCTCAAGAACAAGTGGATAAAGGATTTCAACATAAAACCAGATACACTGAATCTAATAGAATGAAAAGTGGGAAAGAGCCTTGAACTCATTGGCATAGGGGGAAATTTCCTAAACAGAACCCCAACAGTTCATGCTCTAAGATCAAGAATTGATAAATGAGACCTCATGAAACTGGAAAGCTTCTGTAAGTCAAAGGACATAGCCAATAGAACAAATTGGCAACCTACAGATTGGAAAAAAAATCTTTACTAACCCCACATCTGATAGAGGGATAATATCCAAAATATATAAAGAACTCAAGAAGCTAACCACCAAAAAATATAAACAACCCAGTCAAAATATGGGGTATAGAACTAAACTGAGAATTCACAACAAAGGAATCTCGAATAGCTGAGAAGCACTTAAAAGAATGTTCAAAGTCCTTAGTGATCAGAGAAATGCAAATCAAAATGACCCTGAGATTATACCTTACACCAATCAGAATGGCTAAGATCAAAATCTCAGGTGACAAGATATGTTGGTGAGGATTTGGAGAAAGAAGAACACTCCTCCATTGCTGGTGGGATGGCAAACTGGTAAAAACCACTCTGGAAATCAATCTGAAGATTTCTCAGAAAATTGGAAATAGATCTACCTGAAGACTCAGCAATACCACTCTTGGGAATATACCCAAAAGATGCCCCACCATGGCACGGGCGGCACAATTTCCACTATGTTCATATCGGAATTATTTTTGATATCCAGAAGCTGGAAACAACCCAGATGTTCCACAACAGAAGAATGGATACAGAAAATGTGGTTCATTTACACAATGGAATATTACTCAGCTATTAAGAACATGGACATCCTGAGTTTTGCCTGCATGACCTTTTTGGTCTGAGTTAACTCACCCAGGATGATATTTTCTAGTTTCATCCATTTGCATCGTATATACTCATTAATAAGTGGATATTAGACAAGAAAAGTACAAAATACCCAAGATATAGTCCACAGAACTTAAAAAGGTCAACAAGCTGAAGGGTCCAAGTGAGGATGCCTCAATTCCACTTGTGAGGGAGAAGAAAGCAATCACAGGGGGAGGGAAGAAGTTACCTGGGAGGGAAGGGAATGGGGTAGGGGAGAAGGGAACATGATGTGGCATTGGGTGGGGGAAATGGATTGAACACTGAGGGCCAGCAGAAAGAATAGAAACAACCAACTTCAGGAGGTAAGAGGTTGGGGGACTCTACAGAATGTACCAGAGACCTGGGATGTGAGAAACTCTCAAGACTCAAAGGGAGGGACATTAGATAAAATGCCCTACAGTTGGGAGAGGGAACTTGTAGAGCCCACCTCTAGCAGAAAGACAGGGCATCAAGTAAGGGATGGGATTGCCATCCCACAGCCAAAACTCTGTCCCATAATTGTTCAAGTCTGAAAAAAATTCAGAGATGGAAATGGAGAGGAGCCTGAGGAAAAGAAGGTCCAGCAACAGGCCCAAAGTGGGATCTAGCACAAGGGGAGGCCTCAGGTCAGGACACTATTACTGAGGCTATGGATCGCTCACAAAAAGGGACCTATCATGACTACCCTCTGAAAGACCCAACAAGCAGTTGAAAGAGTCAGATATGAATATTTGTACCCAAGCAATAGACAGAAGCTGCTGACCCCTGTGGATGAATTAGAGAATAGCTATAAAAAGCTGAGGAGGGTGACCCTGTAGGAGGGCCAGCAGTCTCAATTAACCTGGACCCCTGTGATCTTTCAAACACTGGCCCATCAACCAGGCAACAAACACCAGCTGATATGAGGCCCCGAACATGGATACAGCAGAGAACTGCCAAGTCTGGGTTCAGTCAGAGAAGGTGCACTTAACCTTCAAGAGATTGGAAACCCCAGGGAGTTTAGAGGTCTGGTGGGATGGGGGTTGCGGGTAGGGACATCTTTGTGGAGACAGGGGGTAGGGAAGGAGCTATGGGATATGGAACAGTCAGAGGGTGGACCAGCAGAGCAATAAAATCTGGAGTGTAAAAATAAAATAAAATAAAATAAAAGCATTAAAATAAAATCTGAAATAAAACAACAAAAATGGATACTGTTGCTTAAGAAAAAAAAAAAGTTAAAGATTCTTTCTTGTTTTTATTTAAAGTTGATTCTTCTCTCATTCAACACATCCCAAATACAGTTTCTCCTCCCTCCTCTGCCTCTTGTAGCTTCTTTTTACCTCTCCTCTTCTCCGTATTCACTAACCTTCCATTTTTTTAGAAAAGAGCAGACTTCAGGAGGGGACAGCTCAACAGGAAAAAGCAACATAAAATAAGAGGAGGCAGAAGGCACTGTTAAGTTTCTTGTAGCATATAAAGTAAAATGTTTTTGCATAAACATTTCTACATAGAATAAAAATTTCCTGAAAGACAGTCAAATAAAGCATTGTGAGACCTCAGTGCTAGGAAAATTTCAGCATAGGAATTAAGCAGGTCTTCAAAATGTTGAGGTTTTTCTATTGAAGAAGGATAGGACTACATTGGCCAGACCAACTGTTCACGTAAAGAAAGATGATTCAAAAGATTAATGTTCTGATATTTTCCTTTGAAATGGCTATTTTTTCTAATTTCCACCAACAAGCTCCCAAACGATTCACTTAACTCGGGAGAGTGCCCCTAGTTTGCAAATCCTATGAACTTGGAGACAGAATCATCCTTTTCTTTCAATATAAAATTTCTCTAATGTTATGATCAAGACCTCCTTGTATTAAACCCATTGGTTTAGTTGTTTCATTTTGTTTAGCCTCCTGGATCTTCAATATTTGGTTCACATACAATATTCTATCATGACATTTTGTAGCTATTGCTTAAAACATTCAAGCTTCCACTATTTGCCCTCTAGAGAAAGCAAGAGTTTTCTCCTAGTGATAGTTTCTAAGCTGCTGAAATAAAGGCTTGATACATGGCAGAATATCAATATAAAGATAGTGAAGGTCCCGAACAAGGGATAATCTGACTTGCCGGCTTGCTGGCTATATTGTGGACAGCAGTATGCGCAGGATAACACTCTCTGTTAGTAAGCGTTATTTTAAAAATACTCCCACTGAAACCAAAAGTATTCTAAGGATACCAAAGGAGTACTGCTTTGTTTGGATCTTTCATCCTACTTGCTCCACTGGCTCAGTGGTTTTTCACTTACCCAGGTTTGAAATTTTATAGGATTCTGTCTTTCCCTTCACAAAAGAGAGCTGACAGTGCGCTGTCATCATTTCTACAAGTCCTGGCTTCTCACTAGAGAAGTGAGCTTAATCTTAAAGAACAGAAATAAACAGCCACTAGTATGGATGTGTTTTATCTTCACCCTTACCTCACCTTTTATCAATCACCAAGTGTCATGTTGCAGAGAACACAATGAATATCCTTGTACCTGGCAATAAAGTTTATCTTCCCTTTATGGAGGCCCACAGTAAGACAGTCAAGAATATGGTGTCCTTTCTCTTGAGATATATTTTTTCTTATACATAGTTGTGTGTATTTGAGGTCAACAGTGCTGTCTGTGTTGCTAAGTGTCACATAATACATGTGGATATAACAGGACAACATCTTCATCCACCATGTGGATCCCAGCAATGAAAGCAGGACATCATGCTTGGAGGCAGGTGCCTTTATATGCTGTGCCAGATGCCAAGTCTCAGTCTCATATTGGATACTAAAAAACTGAGTCAATGATGTTAAAAAGAAATTCTTAGTTTGTTAGCATATCAATTCATGGATATAGAATATGGCTCATTCTGGTATCTGTGTAGGTGTAGGAGCACATTTGTGTGTGCTTATGCCTGTGTATGTTTACATGTGTGTTCATGTGTGTTTCACGTTCATATATATGTGCACAGTTGTGGAAGACAGAAGCCATGTTCATTGTATTCCCTCATTGATTTCCATTATATTTTTGGGGAGATGGTTTCTCACTTACCTTCTAGCTAACCAATTTTGTTACCTTAGAGGGTGAGCAATACCCTGGGATCTGCTTGAATCTACCTACCCAACACCCGATGAATGGTATGTGGCATTGTGTCCCGAATTTTACATAGATGTCGGGGATCTAACTCATGTCCTCATGCTATAAAACCAGTGTTATTCTGAATGACAGCCATTTAAATAAATATATCATAAATATATACAATAAAATATATGATGTATGATATAATGTAATAGATGATAGATTATATTATTATTATCTATTATGTTATTAGTTATTAACTTAATAGATAATAATAATATTATCTATCATCTATTGTCTAAGTTTATTGTTTCCTACAATGAAGAAATTCCATCTGTATGCATTATTAATATAATTTTCAAATATAGTTTTGCCAGAAATTCCAACTGTCCTCCCTTTCCTGTATGAAAACATCCTGCTCAGTGCCTCACATCCTGTACATGCTATGAAAAAATCTACTCCACGAATGGGAACAAATAATGAGTTCATATAATAAGCACAAATAATTAAACTTTATACCATAATATTCCATCTAAATGGTACATCTCAATGCCGTGGGTAATATAATTTTGCAAGGTCAGGATAGATTAATTGATATTTTAAAACATATATAGTGTTGGCTTAGTTCTTTAGTATTTACAGGATACTATTTCTTAGGAAACTGATTAGGAGAAAACTCTATTGCTAGAAATAAGGTGCATGTGGAATAAAAACATACTTTGTCTACTGTTGGGGAAGTAATCTGAATTCAGAAGGAGTTTATTTATGCACATGTTACTGTAAACCAGGCAGCTTATTAGTTTTTACCACCAGGCCTTCAGTTGCCCTCATTATCTGTTTGCAAATGTGCTGCCTAGGCCACCAGGATAGCAGGTATTGTCTGCAAGTGTTGCAGAAAGTATTTTTTCCCTAGGCATAGTAAACATGGGTGAGATTTCTACAAAAACACATTTCCACATGATCCCTTCCAGGGCTCTCCCTCGGTGCACATTTCTGAATGATGTATGTGTGAGTAAGACTTGTCCATATACTCAACTGCATTTTCTAAGGCATTAAATCATGTATGAAAGTTTCTGGCTCATTTTAAACACAATGTTAAGTTGTTTGGCTATTTCCTTGTCACATTATTGCTTATGTCTATAACTATGTGCTCCAGAAAAAAAAAAATGTGTGGAAGCTGGATTTATTTTCTTAGCCAATGTCTCAAATCATCAAGCCAGAAAGAATGAAATAGCATAATGCATTTTGGAACTGTCCCTCGTGTTAACTCAGTAAGGAAAGTTGGCCCCTCATATAATAAACTCATTTTGAAAGACATGAAATTTTCCAGACTCTTTCCACTGTAGGCTAAGAGGTGGCTTATGAAGACAACACATAGAGAGCAATGCATATTACAAGAGAGAGGGTGTAACCCCCTGGGTGTGTGTTGGAATAAATGAGTCCAAGTTAGAACTCAGTGTCCATGTCAGCTGGGTTTGACTGATGGCAATATTTGATTATCAAGTAAAGAAAGACTGTAATTTGCTATTCCCCAGACCTCAAGTTGAATGCTCCTGTGGTTTGGCTCCCTATTTATTACCTTCAGAACTTAGCTGTCAAAGAAATCTGCAAATATAGGGTTAATCTATAAAAAAGCACTATTTTTCCAGGTCCATGTGTAATCTTCCTTAGCCAGCAAAGACCACCACCCCCAAGGCAGCCTTGGAGATCTGGATATGTGACAAGTGTCTTCTACAATTAGGTAGCACAACTGAAACATACCAGTAGGACTTAGGGCATGTTTCCCATTGAAAGCACTTGCTTGATGTCTTTCTGGAGAATTAAATGTTGCTGACTATGGTATCACTTAAGGGAATGGGCTAGTGATATGAGTTGGCTGTTTGGATTTTTCAGTTTTTACCTTAATTACACAAGAATTTTGTTAAACTATAAGTAAAAAATAGCTAGGAAGTAATCAAATGGAATGGCACAAAACCCATATAAATATTTGCCAGTCAAGTGGTCGACTGCATTAAAGAATTGTTTGACATGACTACAAAATAATGGACTGGATGTGACAAGTTGAAAACATCTAGGGCATCACTCTTCTGCACGCAGTAACTGTTCATTTAATTGTCAACAAGTTATGTGGGTCATATGAAATTATGGCATTGCTGCTCCACAATAAACACGCCATGCTGTCATGGAGACCCCTGTGCCCATGTACCTATTGTGTTGCAGAGTATTTGGGAGAAATTAATAAGGATGAGAAAAGTTGATCCAAGGGTTTATTTTTATTAAACTAATGAGAAGAAGCCCATCGCTGCTATGATCTGTTAGGCTTGTGATCTTTGCAATGTGCATGAACATTTAAGTAAGGCTTTTTCAGATGATGTGTTTGAGCCCTTTGTCTGTAGATTGGTCCTACTGAATTTGGAATAAGGAGATGGAAATTAAAATAAAAAGTTTGAAGACGATAGGAAGAGGCCAGCGGTGCATGCCACTTTGGATTTCAGCTATTGCCAGGGTTCTGCTTCTTATTTCTCCACTGACTGAAGCAGTGCTTATTCACTAAGAATGTATTGCAAATGACTCCTTGCAAATGGGGTCTGTGTCCCTCTCATCATAACAGCCTTAGCTTTTCCAGTGTGTGCATTTTCAAGCTGCACCAAACCTTTGTTTTCTTGCTCAGGGTGTCAGCACCAGCATTTTTCTTTCTGAATAATGTGCAGAATTGGTGTGCTGACTTGCTCATAAAAAAGTATAGCCATGCTAGCAGAGCTACGCTACCTAAAGCCCAACATCTTATTTTCCCAAAGGCTTTTCATCTTAGTTTGTCAGCAAACCAGAACCTCTAACCAGACAGAGTACCGTCTTTGATGGTTAATTTTGCTTGTAGTGTTTGCTGTCATGATTGGAAGAAAATATGGGAGTTCTCTAGATAGTAGGGGGAAAGTTTCAAGTGGGGAAAAAATGTGGACGATACTGCAGGCTCTCTATTAATTAAGATCCATGCAACATATTGCCACATTTCATTAAACTAAGAATCTAAATGCAGAAAAAAATGGGTTTGTTAAAAACAGAAATCACCTTGGACTGCTGTGTTCACACTTGACTTGATCCTAGAAGCCTGGATTGTGGTGATGGGGATCATTTCTGTTGACAACAGCTGGAGAGACAACAGCTATATTATTATAATTAGGATCAGAATCCAGTTGGATTATAATAGGGGCTTTCTTGGAGAAATGGCACAGTGTCAAATTTATAGTCACTAGCTAAATGAGTCTCTTGTATCCTTGACAAAAGGACAAAAACTGTTTCCCAATGAAAACACAAACAGAATCCTGGTTGTTGTATTTCCCGGGTGTTACTCAGGGTCCTATTTATCATCCGGCAACACTTACTGCTTTGAAGAAACATTATCCTGCAAGGTTTACACTTTTCAATTTACCTCCATGCTCTGCATTCTGCATTCTGCATGCATTTCCATAGAGAAGCCTTCACAGCAGCTTGAATTGAAATCTCTTCTGCTGCAAGATTAACTTCAAAGTATCTATTTTCCTTCTTCTGGGTAATCACTTGACAAATGCATCCCCCAAACCTCCCCACACCTCCATTGCTGTGTACAGGTGCATCAGTAGTATTGAATCACTATAAAGAAATGACATCCCTGACACATTAGACACTTCCCAAGTGTCTAAGATCCATGGATGTGGATTTCTGGAAAGCAGACACCAGACATATCTGGGATGAGTATGTAGGCAAAAGCTTGTCTTAGCACTGTGTGGTTCCTAAACCAGTAGTGTGTCACATTCATGTGGGATAAGCATGATTTTGAGAGTGCCTTCTATTCAAGTAGCATCAGAAAAGTTGTATTGGCAAGTTGCCTGATGCCTGGCTTTGTGCTCACTACATTAAACACTTTTCTCTTTCTGACCCAAGAACAATTTATCCTGAAGCAGAAACTGATGTGAAATAGATTAGACAGAGGTCATGTGCTGATGAATGTGAGGTTACATGCCAATGTATTTTTTTTGTCAACTTTAATAATGAAATCATTTTCTTCATATGAGCTTATTGCTATAAATATTTTGCGTTATTATGGCTGACAAAGATTCCTGTATCAATTGCGTAATGAACAGCTCAGAATTATCAATGAACCTACTCACTTATTATATCTTTATTATTGTAAAACAATTTGTATTCAGTTTTACATGTGTATAAATAAGTATATATTTAAGCAAGGAAAGCATCTAGAAATATTATAAATGAAGATTTCCCATTGTCTATATGGATTATTATACTGAATTGTTTGAATATGTCTACAATGTAACAATTGCTACCAACTTGGCTAATAAAGACAAGAATGCTAAGGGTGAGAAAGTTCAAATATTTAGTTAAATGTGAAGAATTTGAAAAGAATCAGAGATAGAAAATAAAAATTGTGTTCTGGTTCTAGTCTGTATGATCTGCCCCCCCAACACTGTATTTTTTTAAGAAGAGTTGTACATAACACTTTTTTTAGGTCTGCCAAATAAAACTGATTGTCTTGGCCTATGAATAGCTGTACCATGGAGTGGCTAAGTCTTTCTCTTATTCTCCTGTACTGTGATGGGAAGCCTCTCACAATGAAATGATATCACATGGTAATAGACAGAGAAGCAGAAGTCATGGAGACTAGTTTGGGAAAAAGCAAACTACCAAGGACACATTCTTACCTTCTTCTCTGTGAAAAGTGGTATGCATGGCTTGTTTCCCTAAATGAGTAGTTTTAAATAAGCTTCATTTTAGAAACAAATCTGAACAAGAGTTTTCTTCTTCAAAGTAGTCATAACAGAAATTAATGTGCCGAAGGAAAATAAGCAAAGTTCAGTTGTGAAAAGTTTGTCCTAACATATATTTTGAATCATGACTTCACATCAGAATTGCCTGAGAGGACTTAACAACATACTCCACTACTATCTGTATCCGATCATTATGATTGGTACTTAAGGGAGCATTTTTGGAAGGTAGTAAACTAGCATAGAGGCATGACTATTATTCCCAGGTTCAGCATGTTATAATTTCTGAGTTATCTACAAACAGTATTTGCTCAGCCCTCCAAACTATACTAGTTATATAATATATCATATATTATGTATGATATATTATATAATATAATATATTATATAAAAATATTTATATGTATACATTTATAGAAGTATACATGCATACATAAACATGTATATATTTATATTATATATTTATATAATAATATATATACACACATATATATATATATATACTTAATGTTAGATTGTATCAAGTTAAATGGTTTGACTGAAGATATGTGCATGTCTTTCAGAACAAGTTAGCCAATTTTGTATGCAAAAGCTTCCATGGTACTGTTTAACCCAACACATAGATCATCAGAAAATATTTGGGTATTATTTTTCCTCTACAAAGACGTTCCTTAATTTGAGTCAATATAGAATATGATTTCAGTGTTGGAAGAAAAAATTTGATTGTTTCCTCTGTTTCCCCATGTTTTAGTAGTGTATGGACTCACTAACATTATCATAGTGATCATTAAACATGAATAACTTTTCATATTATTGTATAACTTCACACTGAGAAGAAAAATCACTTGCTATACAAATTATAGATACTAGACAGGAAAGCAAGGGAAAATTCTCCAGTGTTTTTCAGTGCAGAGTTTCACACTAGTCTTCATTCTGATTTCTGTCCATCCTTTAAATTATTCTTTGAGTATTTTTTTCTCTGTTCATCTGATTTCTTCATTTTTTGGGTTAATTTTATACACTACAGAAATAGTGTACCTATATATCTACCTTATAAAATGTTTGCACTCTTATAAAATACTGTAGAGTGGCATTTTACAAATGTGTGTGTGTGTGTGTGTGTGTGTGTCTATAATTCAATTCTCTCACACTTGGAGATAGTGTTCTGTGGGTTTAGAAAAAGTATGTTGCCTCTTCTGGCAATAAGAATGTGATGTTCTCCGGGCAGTGGTGGCACATGCCTTTAATCCCAGCACTTGAGAGTCAGAGGCAGGCGGATTTCTGAGGCCAGCCTGGTCTACAGAGTGAGTTCCAGGACAGCCAGGGCTACACAGAGAAACCCTGTCTCAAAAAACCAAAAAAACCAAAAAAAAAAAAAAAAAAAAAAAGAATGTGATGTTCTCACAGAAAGATGAATGAAAGTAGAAGAGGCAAAATGATCATGCTTCCCCCATAAGCCATTTTATACAGGAATCCAATGCAACTAGTTAAAAAGTTGACTGATGTCCTGACCACTGTATAAATGCTTAGCTACGCAGTAAAACCCTGTCTCAAAACAAACTTGTTACTTGATACTGTCATTTTTCACTATTCACAACTCAATTTAAGATGAAACACATGCAAGCTGTGATTACCACACAATCACTGAATCATCAGATTGCCATTTTAGCACACAGATACAAAGAAAGAAATTGAAAGCTGCATCCACTTTAGGTCTTGCAGTCCCTGTGGTCTTAATTGGACTGCTGCTATAACCTCATAACTGGTCTGGTCTCCTAATCTGTCTCCTTGCCCCCAAGTAATTCTCCCAGGACTGAGAGCAGAAGTGGCTCATCAAGAATTGGCCTGGAACTGAAAAGAAATTTCTTCAAACACAGTGTACATAATACACGCATTCTTACATTCAAATACTTCCTCTAATTTGGTCCTAGCTTGCATCTCTACCCCTGTATTTGATATGAGATTTTTCGGTTATCTTATCTAAAATTATTTTGTCACTCTAGCTTCCTACCATCCCCTCATGTAAAACTCTTTTCCTCCAATTGTTCCCAAGTTAACCTATATTCAAATAATTGTCATTGTTGGTCTTCTATGTGTTCAACTTCCCCGAGCAGAATAGATATGTCACTTGGGAAAGTGAGTCTTTTTACACACACACACACATACACACACACACACACACCCCACACACCCCACACACATACACCACAATGGACTGTTTCCCAATTTTGGGGCAGTGCTTTATACAAGTGACATTTAAGACACGTTGTTGCTCTGTAGTCTTTAACACTGATGAAACAACATTCTGAGGATAAATTTCTATTATCCAACTATCAGCTGCTCAACAAGTGTCACTACATTTTTCTTTTGAACAATGACTGCAATTGAAAGCACCTCAAAAACATTTTGATTGATAAGATGTTTCAAGGACTCAATCCTATTTCAATCACAGTGAAAATAGATGACTCAGATGCACAGTATATCTCCTTCAGGATTAAAATCCTCTTCCCCTATATGCTAGGTGCATTAGCAATTGACTATGTAAGGCTGATAACCCCTGCCACCAGTTTGTAGTTGTCCTGAGCTAAACACAGCAACCTAACCTAAGGCCAAAGTTGCATTCTCTGGGGCCATCTCATCTCCCTCTTCTTCAGTCTTGCAGAGTGAATGTCTGGCCCCATTTCTCCAAGAGCTCTCCAGCACTCAACCTCTGCTTTATACCCTCCTGTGATCTACTGCAGCCATTGTAATGGATTCATGGCAGCTTGTATACTCCTACTTTGTCTTGTTTCCATCATTTACCTTCAGAGGTTAATGAAGGGCACCTTGCAGTAAAAATTACACAAGTAGACTTTTATTAACATAAAAGTGAGTGATCTATGTAACATTAGCATTTTCAACAAATCACCAGGTAATTCCAATATATGCTTTCATTTAACCACTTAATTAATAAACATGTTAACTAAGTACTCTGTGAATGACTTTTTATGGAGGAAGAACAATAACCTTGGGCCTGCCCTCGTATAATTCCAATCACATCAGACTCCTGTTGGTCTCCAAGTTTCAGAAGTCATAAAGCTACCCCATGGTCTTCTATGCATTTATTTGTGTTTGAGTTCTTTCTTGGAATTTCTTCTACACACATGTCTATGCTACACTTGACATATCATTGGTATTTAGTTTCAGTGTAATCTATCTTGAAAACCTGTATATGACCATTCTGTTTGGGCTAGACCGAAAGAGTGGCGTGTGCTTGTTGCACCTGTATTCATGTGAGTTGCTGAGTCAGTTTATCTGTTACCTTCTCTTTTGTCTCACCACAAAACTCTCCGCTTCTGTAGTACTGGGATGTTTTATTAGCATACATACTGCCATTCAGGAAAGCTGTATGTGTGTGGTTGTTATAAAGCACAGAGGATTAATGTGAGAAGAGGTTTTCATTCTGTTATCCATGGGTCTAATTACCTGAGATCACTGATTAATTGGTGGTTCCTATCTCATTTTATATTCTGAGAAATTAAGTGTGATAGAATAAAATATTCCTTTGATATTTATGTACTGGCTTTTACAGCAGACAACTTTTCAAGGTACATTCAGTTGTACTTTAGCAAAACTCAAGTGCTACATGCTGTATTATATTATTAACCTTTTATTTCATATTTCTTTGATATGGTTCCTTTGCTCATTCCTTAAGCTCACACAAGTCTAATAGATATCCTTCTGATGAAAACTACAAAGGCATCTTAAATAATAGAGACTAAAAATGCTATATTAATCCCTATTTCAACCTGGCAGTACTATTTCTTATAAAATACTTACTGTTGAAGTTCTAACAAAGCAGTGTGCCTCCATATTTAGGGAGTTCTTTATTTCCTATGGGTTCATGTATGATATACCTTATAAAATTTAGCACCTGGCAAAGAATTACATGGTTTTCTTACTGTTTCCACTCACTCATTCTGTCTCTCTCTCTTTTAAATTAGGTACGTCTGTCACTAATGTAACTGCCACTGATGCTGATGACCCGGTTTATGGAAACAGTGCAAAGTTGGTTTACAGTATCTTGGAAGGACAGCCGTATTTTTCCATTGAGCCTGAAACAGGTTTGTGGCTTAAATTTTAAATTCTATTTAACGTGTTTTGCTTCAGGGAAACACTTATTAGGAACTGGTTTATGAAATGTTCTGGCTAAATATTCCACTCACTCTACCAATAATGTTTGACTGCATACTGTGAGGTACATGGCTAGCTTGCAATTATTGATGCTGATTAAAATGAATTATAAAACTGGGGTTGGCTATCTCCCTTTAAACAGATGGTTCAATACCATTTTTCATCCAGGCATAAAGGAAGAAAAAGTGCTTACATTAGTCAAGTTCAATATCATACTTAAGTACAGATTCAGTAGTTTATTAGCTTTGTGTTGAGTGACAAGTCACTTTCTAGGTTTCAGTTTTCCCATCTAAGAAGTAAGTATAAACACAGCCTTTGTGTTATTAGTGATGCAATGGTCATTTAATGCACTGTGATGTCTCTATCATTACATCTACCACTGGAGTCCTTTTAGATATCTCAGCATTTGATCTCATATAAAGACATTTTATGGATCCTGTCAAACTCAACTAATATTAGTAGGTCTAAATGGGTACATATAAATATCTTCTTCAGGAAACAAAGAAACAGATGAGTATACACATATACATTGATTTTTTTAAAATAAAAAGTCAATATAGAGAAGATCCTCATTGAACAATACATTTTGTAAATGAAGATATCCATTTTTAAATGCTTTAATAGAGCCTAAGTTTAAATTTATTCTGACAGGCTGTATAAAGTCATGGGGTTTTATTATAGCATACATAACATAATTATATTTTATTGATGTCAAAGTTGTTATTAAGAGCAGTTGTTAATAAAAAACACATTCTACAGCATGTACATTTCTTTTCTACCCTGCGGTTTCTGTCTTCACTTTACCATTCAGCCTACCTGTGTTATTTTTGTTTTGGTTCATAAATTTTTACTACTATTGAGAGAAATTCCATGAGTTGCCATTATGCGACTCATTAATCAAATTAAAAATTAAAATTTTCTTTGTGCTTTTCAAAATAAAATTCAAAGAACAAAATATGTTTTTAAAAGAAATGCACTTATACATAAATAGGTCACAGCTACAGTAGTAAACATAAATTTGGAAACAGGAAAACACTTGTAAAGTGCATTAAATTAAGATGCTATGGTTAGATGATTTTCTCCAGGGAAGAAGGAAATCTTTCATAAAGTTTATCTTATTTGAATCTTTAGATAATCCTGGATAAAATAGAATAAAACATAATTTAAAGAGAAAGGGAATTTGGACATTCCCTATAAGCCTACAGTCCTGTCAAAAGTCTAGTGGTAGATTTGAGAGAAGCTAAGACTCATGCCTATGTCTCCAGTTTCATAACCATTATAAAAATGTTAGATTTCTGTGATTTCTTCCCTGCATCTCTCACTCCATCTGCCTTTTCCTTTTATACTCCCACGCCCCTTCCTTCCTTCCTTCCTTCCTCCCTTTCTTTTCTTCCTTCTTTTCCTTGTTTTACAAGGTCTCACATAGCCCAGACTTACTGAAAAGAGCTTCAGTTTTGGATGCTGGCCTTGAACTTCTAATCTTCTTGCCCTTACTTCCCAAGTACTAGAATTACAGGCATGAACAATTATTATCCAAAGTTACATTGACATTCACTTGTGATAGAGGACAGTTTTGTTAAAAGGGCTTCTATAAGAAAGAATTATCTTGGATCTAAAATTAAGATGAATAGTGTCCTGTGTTGGTTCTTAGCTCTTGTGCACATTGAAATATTTGTGCATAATTTCCAGTATAATAACAATATGAAACCAAGAGTTGCCATTGAGCATTTACTATATAGAGCTACTGAATTAATCATGGGGAGGTAAAAAAGATGATAAAGGCTAGTCTCAGTTTGCAAGTGTCTCAGAATCTATTTCAGAAGAAAGATTTTTTTAAAAAACAAATATAGTAAGCATGATGATGGGTCTTAAGTACTTTATATCTGAAGAATAAATTATCATGAGATATAAATAACTAAAAATCTACAGTAGAAGTTTTATGGATATATATATATATATATATATATATATATATATATATATACACATTGCTTTTTGCCTAATTAAATGCTCTCAACTACATTCATTATTTAGATATTTAGCCAGTGTAATAGGGATCTGTATCACATCCATTTAAGCTTTATTTTATATAGTTCGACTAATATAAAATTGTCTGATATGTATTTTAATAAGGTAATTCTGGTCCTACTTTGGACAATTCTTTGAAGAAAAAAATGTTACTCAAGCAATTCACACAGTAGTTTCTAAGTAAATATTGAGTAGATAATGACAGCATTTTTATCTACAGAAGCTACAATAAAATTTAAAATAGACCCAAATTCAATCATCAATAAAGAATAAATGAAAACTATATGCATAAAATAAGAAAGTATTTGTAACGTGTATTGATTAGGGGGTCAGTAGGTCAGTAATACACAGCCTTTCCTCAGGCCACAAGGACTGCTATTATAAACTTTATCTCATTTAGGAATTATATGATCTTGAAGAGGTGGCTTCTGAGTGAAATTTATACATAACTGTATAAATTCATTCATCATTTTGAACATACTTGAGTATGTTCAACATTTTAAAAAAATGTGTTTGGTTTTCCCATGAAATCCAAGTCATATTGTTTCTGTAAAACATTTTCGTTTCCTTAAAAAAAAGAAACTGATAGTAGACATTGAGAAAGGAGTGAAAAGATTATACAGAAATAGAAAAAAATAACACTGTAGAAAACTTGTAGTTCTAATTTTATCAGCATATAGAAATGCTGTCAATTTTCTTAGAACCAAGAGAATGAATATGTGCATTAAAGTGAGATTTATTAGACTGGCTTAAAAGATACAGAACACACATCTACCAATAGCTGTTGTCCTACTGTGCAGACTGAGAGTGTGTAACTGTTCAGACTAAATTACCATGAATTTAGCAGCCCTATCTGGCTTTGAGAGACCAGAGGATTATAAGAGAGCTATAGGTCTCTGGACTGTATTAAATGAAGATGGTTTCAGATACAAAGAGAATGACAGCAGCTGGAATGGCAGTAACAAGTTGACAGATGTGGATGAACTTGGCCTACACAACATGAATCCAAGCAAGTGGGGCGAAAGTTTTCCTTACCCCAACTTCCATTTATTTGGGCTGCCACTTGGAAGTACTGCCCACATTAATGAGTCTCTTCCGAATTCAATTAAACTTTTTCAGAACAATTCCTCACTTGTACGCCCAGGACTTCTCTATAAGTTAAGGCCAGACCCAGACAAATTGAAATTCAAAAGGAACACTCACAAAAATACCTTTAGTAGTAAGCAAAAGATGTGGATCCTTTGAATACTCCGAGAAAAAGATGAAATGGAGTTAGGAATAAGTTCTGCTTAATGATGTTTATGACTTCAAAATCAAACTAGTCAGCAAGCAGATTAGCAGCAAAGAACTTCATGTCAGACTCCCATCAGTTAGAAATGAGAAAAGAAAAAGGAAGAAAGGAGTAGGCAAGACAGTTCTGACTCCATTTTGGATGAATCTATAGGGATCCTTGGGGTGTCTAAAGCATCTCATATTGCACATAATAGCCATTCTCTCACATATATCCTCTGTTGAGCTATGGACTCTCATGTTTGTAGAACATTCTTACTACAACTGAAGAGCAAAGTCCTTTTAGAAAACCAGTGTGTGTAATGCTGAGCAGTAACATGCAGGGTCAGCAAATGTTGGATAATTAGTAGCTCCCATGCAGCAAAAATATCAAGAATGTTCTCAAAATTTTACCCGGATTTAAAATTCTATAAACAGTAAAGAAATGTTCAGGAATGAGCAGAGACATCTTATACCTCTGAAGGCATTTGTCATACTTATCTTTAGGTATCACCTTGACACATCTAGGAAGAGGAAACTTCAGTTGATGAATTGTCTCCATCAGATGGCCTGTAGGCCTATCTTTGTGGGTGTTTTTTGACTACTGATCGACATAGGAGGACTAAACCAACTGTTAGTGGTAGCATCTTAGACACATGGGCCTAGCCTGTAAAAGAAAGACAGGTAGACATGAGCCTGCAAGCAAGTCAATAAGCAGCATTCATCCATGGTTTCTGATTTCAGGTTCATGTCTTGAAATTCTGCCCTGACTTTCTTTCATGATGGACTATGATCTGGGAATAGTAAAATGAAAAAAACCCTTTCCTCTCCAATTTCGTATGGTTCAATATTTTATCACAACAGAAAACCCAACTAGAACAGCATTCTCAAAGAAATGTCTCTGCACATGTTTGGCTTGTTGATTTCAGAAAGTGACACAGCACAATTCAATCATAAAATGTTATCATTTATCCAGGGTTAGACTCTGTTTTCACAAAGTCCTGGCCATGCCAGCAAAGAACAGACCTGCAGGTAAAGTGATCAGTAATACCACAGAGAACCACTCACTCAACAGGTTATGTAATACAGCTATGTTAAGGATCTTTTTGAAATGTAGATTCCTCCTTGAGAACTGTCAGCAAATTCTTGGTATGAGGACATTTCAATAGGTTAAAAAATTCCAAAGCATAAGAGGCAGAAACCAACCTTCATAGCATCTCATCCTCATAAGAAATGTAAAAGCAGAACTTGTGACTTTGGAACAGATAAATTCTGCTTTCCCATGCTTAGTATATTCTCATATAATGTAATTATGTTCTGTTGTCATAGCGGGTGATCTGTGTCAGAAAGGCTCTTCCTTTATTCAAGGTATCAAGATCACCAAGAGATACAAAATTTGTTATTTAATTCATTTTTTGAGCTAGAATAAATCGTTAATTATTGTGGCCATTCACTTTTTATATTTTACATAGTTTCTCATATTAGAAGGGCCAAGATTGAGACAAATGAGGCCTTTTAGTTGTGTCAGTTCATGTATCTGTTAGCCTAGAACATTACACCTAAACATAATTCTAGAATTATTGAGAGAGACAGAGAGAGAGAGAGAGAGAGAGAGAGAGAGAGAGAGAGAGAGAGAGAGAATGAGAATGAATGAGATACCACCAAAAAAGTAACTGGATCAAAAATTACAGAAGTCAGAGGATACAGGCTATAGTTTATAGTTTATAGCTTTCAAACTCAAATATAATTTATTTTCTTTATTTTTCACAAGTGAACACTTTTTTTTTATACTTTATTTACATTTCAAACATTTCCCACTTTCCAGATCTCCCCTTTGGAACCTCACTATTCCCTCCCCACTCCCCGTGCCTCTATGGGGGTATTCCCCCACCTACCAACCCACCCACTATAATCTTCTATCCTTGGCATTCTCCTATACTGGCAGATCTAACACCCTCAGGTCCAAGAGCCTCTCCTCCCCCTGATGGCTAACAAGACCTTTCTCTGCCACATATGTGGCCAAGACCATGGGTCCATCCATATGTATTCTTTGGTTGGTGATCCAGTCTCCAGGAGCATCAAGGGGTCAGGCCAGTTGCCACTGTTGATCCCTCCATGGGGCTGCAAACTCCCTCAGTTCCTTCAGTCCCTTCTCCAACTCCTCCATCTGGGAGCTCACACTCAGCCCCAAGGTTGCTGTGAAATGACTCTTGGGTATTCCGAACTTTTGGGCTAATAACCTCTTATCAGTGACGACATTACCATGTTCATGCTTTTGTGACTGTGTTACCTCAGTCAGGATGATATGTTCAAGTTCCATCCATTTGCCTAAGAATTTCATGGAGTCACTGCTTTTAATAGTTGAGTAGTATTCCATTGTGTAAATGTACCACATTTTCTGTATCCATTCCTCTGCTGAGGGACATCTGGGTTGTTTCCACCTTCTGGCTATTATAAATATGGCTGCTATAAACATAGTGGAGCGTGTATTTTTATTACATGTTGGAACTTCTTCTGGGTATATGCTCAGGAGTGGAATAGCTGGGTCCTCAGGTACTATTATGTTCATTTTTCTGAGGGTCTGCCAAACTGATTTCCAGAGAGGTTGTATCAGCTTGCATTCCCACCAGCAATGGAGGAATGTTCCTTTTTCTCCACATCCTTGCCAACATCTGCTGTCACCTGAGTTTTTGATCTTAGCCATTCTGACTGGTGTGAGGTGGAATCTCAGGGTTGTTTTGATTTGCATTTCCCTGATGACTAAGGATTTTGAACATTTCTTTAGGTGCTTCTTGGCCATTTGAGTTTCCTCAGTTGAGAATTCTCTGTTCCCCATTTCTTGTTAGGGTTCTTTGGATCTCTAGAGTCTAGCTTCTTGAGTTCATTGTTTACATTGGATATTAGCCCTCTATTGGACATAGGATTGGTAAAGATCTTTTCCAAATCTGTTGGTTGCCATTTTGTCCTATTTCCAGTGTCCTTTGCCTTACAGAAGCTTTGCAATTTCATGAGGTCCCATTTGTCAATTCTTGATCTTAGATCACATGCCATTGGTGTTCTGTTCAGGAACTTTTCCCCTGTGCCCATGTGCTCAAGACTTGTCCCCACTTTCTCTTCTATTAGATTCAGTGTATCTGGTTTAATGTGGAGGTCCTTGATCCACTTGGACTTGAGCTTTGTATAGGGAGATAGGAATAGATCAATTCACAATCTTCTACATGTAGACCTCCAGTTGAACCAGCACCATTTATGGAAAATGCTGTCTATTTTCCACTGTGTCCCGCGCTACGGTCTCGCCAGCAAGAACGACGCGGCACACATAGGATCCTTCTGCAGTAAAGCTTCAATGCATCTTGAGAGGGAGAGCATAAGCTTGCCACGAGTGGAGACACAGAACAATAGAATACCCGCCCTTTATATGGGTTACAGCGCTTGCCTGGGACATGGAGCTTCCCCATTGGCTCCCGCACACCAGGCCAGATGCCGCCACGAGAGAGGCTGAGACTCTGAGGTGGAAAATTACCAGGTGCATGAGCACTAGCCTGTTTACAACTTGTCCTCGGCCGAATGTAGGCGCCATCTTGTAATGGCGGATGTGGGTGCTCAGGCGGCTCCCAACACCACTGGATGGTTTTATCTCCATTGTCAAAGATCAAGTGACCTTAAGTGTGTGGGTTCATTTCTGGGTCTTCAATTTTATTCCATTGATCTACCTGCCTGTCACTGTTCCAATACCATGCAGTTTTTATCACTACTGCACAAGTGAACACTTTTCATGTCATTTAGAATTATAAACATTCATGTCATTTCCATATTTGTACCTTCAATGCCTAGGTCATTTAGTTTTGATTATTCCTTCTCTAAAAACAATAAAAACATAAAATCACAGAAGATTCTTGCTCAATTCACGTAAAGAACATAGAAAAGTTTAGAGTCAAAAGAATGAAGGATTCCATTGTGTAAATGTACCACATTTTCTGTATCCTTTCCTCTGTGGAGGGACATCTGGGTTGTTTCCAGTTCCTGGCTATTATAAATATGGCTGCTATGAACACAGTGGAACATGTGTTTTTATTACATGTTGGAGCATCTTCTGGGTATATGCCCAGGAGTGGAATAGCTGGGTCCTCAGGTAGTATTATGTCCAATTTTCTGAGGGTCCGCCAAACTGATTTCCAGAGAAGTTGTATCAATTTGCACAATGGAATACTACTCAGCTATTAAAAACAATGACTTCATGAAATTCGTAAACAAATGGATGGATCTTGAAAACATCATTCTGAGCCAGGTAACGCAGTCACAAAAGAATGAACATGGTATGTACTCACTGTTAAGTGGTTATTAGCCTAAAAGTTTGAAATACCCAAGAGTCACTTCGCAGGAACAGTAGTACTGAGGACGAGGTCCCAGATGGAGGGCTTGGAGAAAGGACTGAAGGAGCTGAGGGAGTGTGCAGCCCCAGGGAGGTAGCAACACTGGCAACTGGCCTGACCCCCCCATATTTCTGGAGACTGATCCACCAACTAAAGAATACACATGGAGGGACCCATAGTGCTGGCCACAAAGACTGCAGAGGAGGGTCTTGTTACCTGTCAGGGGGAGGAGAGGCCCTTGGGTCTGAGGGTGTTATATCCCCCAGTATAGGAGAATGTGAAGGAGGGAAGATGAGAGTGGGTAGGGGGTGGGGTGGGGAGGTCGGTTGGAGAATATCCCCATAGAGGCAGGGGGAGGGCGGAGGGAATGGGGAGATTCCAAAGGGGAGATGTGGAAAGGGGGAAACATTTGAAATGTAAATAAAGTATGAAAATAATAATAAAAAAAAAAGAATGAAGGAAAGAATTATAAGGAGATCTCCCACTTCCCATGGTCAGTGGAACACATACTGTCTGGTCTTCTATTACTGATAGCATTAACAATGCAGAGGAACCCAATGTATTTTTTTCACATTCTAGATCAGACTGAATTAATCTTTCCTTTTTTTGAAAGTAGTTTTTATTCTTATATAATATATCCTGATTATGGTTTTCCCTTCCTTCCACTCTTCCCGTTTCCTCTACTTTCCCCCTCCCATCCAAATAAATTTCCTCTCTCTCTCTCTCTGCACTTTTAAAAATTTTGCAGATGGAAATGCTTCTGTCTTCACAGTGCACATGACGAGATTACTCATAAAGAAGGAGTTAAAATGCTCCCCGGGCATTAGATAAAATTATTCTAATAGTACTATGAGGGAAATAAAAACAAGCATATGCAAAGCCATTCCTTAATCTAACGCTTATTGCATTTTTGACATGGTGCCGCATGTGTCCACTCACCTTATCAAATATATGTTCGTTTATTACACACAGTGTTTTGAGAAAGATATTAACATCATTTGAGCATCACCAACAAAAAAAACCCATGGGGCTTAATGCCATTTCTTACTCAAGGTGTTCGAAGCATATCAAAAGTGAACTTGTGTGAATCTTCCATCCAGATTTGAATTCTCTTAAGCCACCACACGATATCCATCCATGTGGTATATTTCATATTAGTGGAGGGCCTTGGCTTGGAAAGGGACCTACTAAGCTTGAAAGTAGGTCCAGATTTCCTTTATAAGTGGGTATAGGAGGGAGAGAGTATCCTGTTGGATAAGATTTGAGTGGAAGCATTTGTAAAATGCACCATCATTTTTGTGAGTAGCTTTTATTATGGTACTTCAAAAGGTTCAAAATAGCTTATTTGTAGTCTAAAAATATTGCCTTTTTTCTTTTATTTCTCTACCACCCCCAATGCCATATGTTTGCTTATTACATTTTGGGCATAGCCAGGGAGAAAAGTAGCATTTCCTTCAGAAGCTCTGATTTGAAGTCAGCAGTGAGAAAACAGTTTCAGTACATCCTAAGCGACTGAAGACAGAACGTGTAAATGAAATGCTAGGCGAGTAAATAGTAAATGCTTAATTATCTGGGGAAACTGGGGTGAAGTTTCAGGACAGTCCACACTTTGCTCCAGGCAAGCTAGAGTATGAAAAACGACCTATTTAAAAATAAACCAATTTAATTCATTGACTTTTTTTTTTTTCTTGAAACTAAGACCATCTTTCTTCATTGGATACAAATAAGATTTGTCTCAGTGGAACCTGTAAAATGGAGCAAAGTAAAAAAAAAAATACTCCTGGGGTGTGGGGACCATGTAATGAATGGCTCCCTTTTAGAAAAATCAAGATAATAATGGAGTCTTCGAGGAATGCTGTAACAGAATTGAGTCAGTTTAATGCCTTCAGAGTCAAAGTGATAAATTACAAACACATGGGGCATGGGGTCTCTTTTTTAATCAGGACTGCATAGGTTCACATAGCTACAGACAGGATCAGCTTTGTGTGTCATTGTAAAGGAATATTCAGAGATTTTCAAGCAGGCCAAATTTTCTGGACTATGCATAAAAGGCTAGGAATGACTTCTTAGTTCACATTACTTGGTATTTACTCTCCCTCCATATGCTAAATCATGCTCTAAGCACACATGGTGAGGCATTGTGCTCAAACAATACTGATTACACATTAAATTTATATCACATAATTAAGAGATATTACATTAGAGTAGACCTTACATAGCAGGTTATGCAGCACAATGCACACACACACACACACACACACACACAGCATAGGAAACAGGAAATAGGGTTCATTGTATATGAATGGAGTGGTACATATTTGTGTAAAAAAGGAAGACAGAGTGTTTTCTTAAAGTTCACAGAGAAAGAACTCTAAAATCTTGATGTTAATGTAACAGGTGGCAGATTTGTGCTTAGGAAATCTGCTCATAAGGTCTTGCTCAAATTCCAAATCAGCTGGTATTCTGTTATGATGCATGCCTGAATCTCAGTGTTTATGAGAAGACTGAGCAAGAATGTGTTTCAGTCCAGTCAAGGCTAAGTAGCACCCCTACAAGCACACCTCTCAAAAAGATAATTTCAAATAGTTTATTTATATAGTCAATGGTGAGTAGAGGAAGTAATGTCATTTGTGGTTCCAATATTATATAGTTATTATCAAAGACATCTATGAATAAGTAAAGTAGGACATTAAAAATCTTACTAGGGCTAGGAGACAGGAAATAAAGGAAAGAATGGAAAGGAAGAAGACCTAGGCAACTCCTGAACTGATTTCCTCTCAGATACCTTGAAGCCGGGTCAAGTTGACATTTAAATCTAAATCTATAATCCTAAAAGCTTAGAATGTGTCTCTTGCTTTTCTTGGTGAATATAAGTATCTGATTATATGGGAACTGTAGCTATGATATGCTTGATTATACTTCAGCAAACCAAATATGCCCACATAGGTTAGACATAAGATTAGGTCAAAGAACTGTACCCCTTTTTCAGGTGGCTGATGTTTCTCCTATCCAGGAGCCGTGATGTATTACTCACAACAGTGACATCAGTAACTTTGTGTGAATACCACACTAGAAAACCAGTTGTGGTCATCATAGGTACTAGGCACCAAATCTTGCTTTGTGCCACATTTACAACTTTTTTGGAAACTCTGAAATGGCTGTTGATATCTTTGGTATATATGAAAGACAAATAAAAACTCTAAGAAAGTAAATTTTGGAATATTTTAGGGCAATAGAAACAAAATCTGAGGTTCCTATTATTATCTCTTTAGTTTCAAACTATAACTAATTGCAAGTCAGGAAACTATGTGGAAGGATTAAGAGGGAAGGCGAAGAATCTGGGATCAGGTCGTGGAAAAAAGGACGGAGGTGTTCTAAAGATGACAATAACCACAATATAATTATTGTTGCCTTTCAAATAAGTAATACATATATATTTATTTCCTCCACTGTCAGAAACGTGGTTTTGTGGGGTATAGACTGAGAAAGCATCTGGAGGTCACAGACTTGTACAGATGTCATCCTAGATGACGAGGCTTGTATACATATTTTCTGTATAGTGACCAAATGTTATAAGAAAATAATAAAGTGATAAGATGAAAAATTTGTTGATGTTATTACTGTCTGTATGATGGACTTGAACTTTGTGAACACAGAGAAAACAGAACATCTTTGAGTAACTTAGTCTCATCAATTTAGTTGTATCTAGAAACTGGTGATTTAGGAATCTATTTTTTTGGGCAATCCCAAACTAGGACTACTTCCAAAAAATGGTGATTATCGACAGATTCACTCATTGATTCTTCAAAAATACCTTCAGATTTTGTAGTTCAGTAGAACATTCTGGGTATAATAACTGCAAATTTTCCCCCTCATAGATTTGAAAGTATGTACTTATACAGAAATAATGAGATATTTCTACTTCAAACTGTGTGATGTTTAAGTATGCATGTGTATATGTATGTGGGTGTGTGTGTATGTATGTATGTATGTATGTATGTTTGTATGTTCTGGTGACTTTACCTGTGGACTTGGTAGACATAGGATGAAATTAGATGCCCTCCTCAATTGGTCCATCTCTTATTTACATTAGACAGAGCCTCTCATGGAACCTAGAAATAACTGTGCTTCAATTAGGCCTTCCAGAGAGCAATTCATAATGAGTCTCTCAATGCTACCAGCTCTACTCCCAGTCCTCTGGTAACAGGCATATGAAGCCACATCCTGCATTTTAAACATAGATTTTTTTTAAAAAGATTTATTTTATGTATATGAATATGCTGTTACTGTCTTCAGACACACCAGGAGAGGACATAGAATCCCATTATAGATGATTATGAGCCTCCATGTACTTGCCAGGAATTGAACTCATGATCTCTGGAAGAGTAGACAATGCTCTTAAGTGCTGGGCCATCTCTCCAGCCCTTTAAGCATAGATGTTTAATGGGATCTGAACTCAAGTCATCGTGCTTTTACGAAAAACACTGAGCCATTCCACGACCCCCTATCACAAATTGTTAAATAAGTAGAAGGAAAAGTTATTTTTCAAACAACTTTGTACCTGATGCCATGATAAGAATTTGTGGCTAACATTTAATTCACCATTCAGAATGGTAAATATGATTTCTTTATTATGAACTTTCAGTTTATATGAACATGAGAACCAAAAATTTGGAACCCAATGGATTTGAGAGTTTGATCTTTAAAAGTTTAACAAGAGTTATAATCATTGTTAAACACACACACACACACATGCACGTGCACGCATGTGTGTGTGTGTGTGTGTGTGTGTGTGTGCCTGTGTAATTTAAACCATGTGTGTAATTGCATGATAGGTATATGTATGCCTGGATAAATAGATATGTATGCATATATAAAATATAAATTTGAAGAATTTCTTTTGAAGTTTTTCTGTGTGAGAGATCACCAGTGGAGCTTCCCTTTTCATCCTATTAGTTTTAATATTACTGCGGTGGTATGGTCTTCTTTAGCAGCCACCATTTTCCTGACACCTACGAAAAACTTGAAGAAGATATGGGAGATGGCTTAATTGCAATGAACATAGTTTTGCAGGGTTATATTAAATAATAGAATGGAATTCAAGTTTTGTTTCCCTGCTTGCATTCTCAACAGAGTATAACTTTCCTGTTACAGACACAAATAGGAATAATAGAAAGCAATATGTGCCAGACCCTGGGCAGTAAAAGGAGATAAAACACTTGATAATTGCACAGGCTGGAGGGAATCTTGGCTGGTCCTCAGGTCCTGTGTTGCCAAATGGGGTCAAGGAAATAAGTGGCCTCAAAAACTTTTCACAATCCAGTTTTCTCTCTCTTTAGAATTCACACTGAACATTTGAATTCAGATGTGACTGAGTACTAAAGTTAACACCTTTAGCAATCTAATTTTGCTAGATTTAAACACTCACAAGTTCAAGAATCTTAAAACAGCAATAGTCTGCCTCAAGGACTATGAATAATAGGTATTGAAAAAATATTTACAAATTCAGTACGGCTAAGTGCTTATCCTTACCATATCATTTCTAGAGTTATTATTCAGTAGTTAAAAGGGTACAACTCCATCCCTTGTTCTATTTCCTTATTATACACATTTGCAATAATTAAACATTAGAATCATTACAGTATAATCTAGTTTCAGATGACATCATTTTCTATGAGAGTTGATAAGATCTTTAGGGGAAAATCACATTCAAAACCAAAATTTGCCTTATTTCTGTCACATCCAAACTTACCATGGACTTCCAACACTATGGAAACTAGTTATTTCTGATTTTCACCTAAAGCAACTGGAAAAATAGAAGAAGGATGAATATGCTTGTATGTGTTCTAAATAAATTGTTTCTTAGAAGAAAGCTGAGACGCCATGGGATTACTATGTTTGAGAGAATGGATTTCAGAGAATGTCAATAAAGGTAATATATCTGGATATTATTGGTAGGAGCAAAAAAGGTCTGTGAGATCTTCACTGTGAATCTTGGAAACAGAATCCAGCTTAACTTTTGCATCTACGTTTTAAAGTATCTTTGATATATGAGATATCTCAAATGCACATGATCCTATATTTTATTTCTTAAGGTTGAGTAACTATAGGTATATTTCATGGCTCTAAAGTTGTTCCAGTGGAATAGTCAGAGTATATAACACATAGGTTCCCCTCTACTCTTTGAGATCTTATACTTTTTCAAAATTAATCTTCACTTAAGGTCTGAACTCAGATCATAATCTTGGATACTGCATCATTCAGTTTTGGCCACACTGAAATAAAAATATTGACTATTAGCTTTAGAAAGAACTCATCTTGGAAACTGTGTTTTATTTATCTTCAATATTTTTCACAAATCTCTACTGTAAGTTGCCTGTTCATTTACTATGTAGCTGAGGGTGACTTCTAACTTATGATAATTCTTCCACCTCCCCAGGGCTGGCATTATAAGTCAAGGCCACCATAGTTAGTTTATGTGATGCCAGGAATTGAACTGAGGATCCTCATCATGGTAGGCAGTCACTCTACACACTTAGGTAAATTTCCAGCCCTTGTTCATCTTTCTTATATAAATTACTTTATTAATTTGCTAAGATATTCTTAACACAGTGAACCAGAGCCTTTATTTCACATAGTGCTTCAGCTGAGAGGGAAGCAGTATTTCTAAATGATGGCTTACCCAGTCTCCCTGAGTACTTCTAGATTCTGAGTATTTCCCTCACCATTTGTGTTCTCTCATTGGCAAAGGGCTGTCTTCTTCACTGAATGATAACACCTGTATTGGAGTCAATTTACGTTCTTTTTCGATGCAACCATTTCAATAAATGTCAAGGTGCTGAATTTTCACTTGTGCAAATATTTATATAAGAGAGAGAATAAGCACATCAGTAATTTAATTCTAAAGTATTCAGAATGTTTCACATGCATAAATTAATTATGCCCTGTAGTTCCCTGTTAAGTAGGGCAATATCGCTCAAGCTCTTGAGTATTATCTGCCCAGAGCTTTTAATCATAAAGGTGATAAAGTGGGAAATATTAGCTTAAACCTCTTTCTCTCCTCGGAAGAGGTCTGGAGGTGAGCATTAGGTGTATTTATTTTTCTATGGAATTTCTGTCTTAGTCCATCTGTGCTGCTATGACGGACTGCCACACGCACCTTCCAATGTATAAGGAGTAGCATGTTCCTCACAATATAGGAGATTGTGTAATCCAAGATCAAGGTTCTGGCATGAGGCAAGGGTCAATGTTGCTACACCGTGAGCATCACAGAAAGCAAGCAAAGCATTGGTGAGTGGGAAAGGCAAATAGGAGCCAAAGTTGTTTCTCTTCAACTGTGATAACAGCATTAATCCATTTAGGAGGGCAAAGCCCTCATGACCTAATCATTTCTTAAACATTGCACCTCCAAATGCTGTTGTAACTGCAATTAAATTTCAGCTTGACTTTTGGAAGGGTTAAACATTTAATGATAAGCAATGTTTTTAAAAGAGGAAAATGTTCTGTGTCAACATTGAAAAGTCTAAAATTGTACATGGCTTATATGTTAGGCATTCTACAAACTGAGTCACCATCAATAAAAAAGTCAATTAGGCTCTTATTTCTTCCTTTACAAGTAGACTGCAGTTGAGGAAAGCCTTTGATGATTGGATAGAAAAGAACTCAGATGTCAGCAGAGGTGAGTTATAATTTCGTGAAGGCTGGTGAGAAGAAAGCGATTACAGTGCTGTTTCTACAAATGATGAGAAGATCAGTGAGAGGATGTGACTTTGGTATTGTCACATTGTCTGCAGTATGCATCTAGGAGAGACTGGCTGATGACATTCTGAGTATAAGGCTATGCTTTGCATCATAGAAGGATGGACATTACTCACTAAGAATCTAATGACATTAAACTGCATAGGGAGTTAGTCCAGGCAATAGTCATTTGTTATTTGTTTTGTAGTAGGAAGATGGCAAGAGGATCTTTAAAGCCTCAGAGACCAAATTTGATAAAGTTTGGCCAGCAAAGTAGATTTAAAATTAAGAAAAATTACATATAGAAACAATTGGGTGTGATTAATGTTGTGATAGCATGTTGTAATATATGCTCTCAGTGTTCAAATGGGGCAGTTTGGATTTCAGCTCAGCAATGACTTTGTCTTTTGAATGTTTGACTGTAGGCATGCATAGTCCTCTGACCATATATCTTTTTCTTTTTTTTCATTTTTTTCTGAATTATCATCCTTTATCACAGTGACTGTTCCATTAAAGATGTTCTCTCGGTATCATGGATTTAAATCACACAGTACAAAGTTACACAAGGATGAAGAACTAAAGTGGGCAGAATAAAGTAACATGACTTTCTCTCTTTTCCACATCTAAGAAGTTAGAGTGAAACTTTCAGGCTTTGACAGACTTAACACATGATGATGGATCACTTAGCTCATTTTCCAGTTCCCTGTTTTCTTCCCTTAGAACATTTTGTATATGAAGGTCATTTACACTGTAAATTAACCCCTAGTTTCCCCTTTGACATAACAGGCAATTTGCATCTACAAAGACTGTAAGACTTTAAACATTTTGTGCCTCTAAATACATAAACCATCACCAAAACTAAGTTCAGAGCTTGAGAATATCAAATGTTTAGGTAAGTAGCAATGTAAAGAATAACGAACAGAGTTATCATGAAACAATGGCATTCTTTTATATTTGAACTCTTTAGAGGTGATGCTTGCAAATTATGCCCA
Source organism: Rhynchomys soricoides (assembly GCA_019843965.1). Taxonomy (NCBI): domain Eukaryota; kingdom Metazoa; phylum Chordata; class Mammalia; order Rodentia; family Muridae; genus Rhynchomys; species Rhynchomys soricoides. The sequence continues at coordinate 4,392,343 of JADRCH010000184.1, forward strand.
GGACAAAGAGGGATAAAAACTCCTTTAAAGGAAATTTGCAGAAGCTAGTCATCTCTGCAGTCTGCCTCTGTATATGATATGTTTGGTGTTTCTCTCATGAAATATACATATTTGTGATGGATACATTAGGAGGGAAGGAGGGAGGGAGAGAGAGAGAATTACAGCTTATTGGCTGGGGAAACATTTGGAGTTTTGATAGAAAACATCTACCGACTTTATTTGGTAGAGAAGGTATTTTGAGTACATTTATCATGCTGTACATTACGGGGTAGAAAAATTATCTTTTCAGTATATTTATACCCACTTCTTTCAATAAATTCCATTGCCAATTTAGAAAGCAAAGTCGCAGAAATCATGACTAAAACATATGTGGGAAGGGTGGTACAGATTTCCCTGTTGGTCAAGTGCTTAGTACAGAAGCATAGGGTTTCTCCAACAAACATATAAAAGGCCAACTTTTAAGAATATCAGTGTGCTTCTCTAATGCTAGTATAGAGGAGGTAGATGTGGAAGGATTCCAGGCATATACTTGCCAGAAGTCTATCGAAGTTGATGAGTTTCATGTGGAGGAAATTAGACATTTGATGGTAAGTGCTACTCTCCATATGCCAAGTCAAATAAGTTCAAACAAATTGTAAAGTGAGATTTCATATTTGGCAACATATATGCTTTTGTTGACCAGTGTTGCTTTGTCTCTATCACATGGACTCTCCTTTATGGAGCATTCCTGCAAAGACATAGAGATTCCCTTGCGAGGGAATATTTTATGCAGAATTTGCACAATATAAAGCATCATGTGCAAGGAGTGACTACAACTTTCTCAGATTTTCTGTATTCTGAAGACAAACTAAGAAAATATAAACTTATAAACCCCAGACATTTTTTATTAAAACATACAACTAAAATATTTCAAGAACTAGAGTGCCCACCAACTTGAAGACATTTGCTCCAGATAAATCTCAGGCAAGATTCTTCAACTAGTATTATTTTGGCAAAAGGGAATATGACTAGTTAGGATATCTCAAACTTAATCAAACTGATATTTAGAGAAGAGTAGGCTTCCTTATTAATTTTGTCTTAGACTCACACAACAAACCTGAATTCCTAAAACATTTATCTTCACTTAGCTTCCTTAGAACAAAGTCTCCGAAAGAAATATTTGTATAAAAGCAGAAAGAGAGTGGAGTGCGGAGTGTAGAAAGGTTGATCAGAATCAGGTAGCTAGAAATAGTCTACTGCCTCAGTGTAGGGGAATGCCAGGGTGGGGAGTCAGGAATGGGTGGGGGTTGTTGGAGGAACATCCTCATAGAGGCAGGGTGAGGGGGGATGGGATAGGGATTTTTCTGGGGGGGAGGACCAGGAAAGGGGATAACATTCGAAATGTAAAAGATAATATAGAATAATAAATAAATAAATAAATAAATAAATCAGAGAAATAAAAGTAACGTGACCTATTTATTACAAATTTAATTTTGATATAATTCAGAATCTACTTAATGCATGCAAAGAAAAGGCACTCTGATAGGGTTGACACTGTTCACTAGGGCCCATGCACCTATATGTACTTGCTCTTCCTAACCTCTTGCACAGTAACTCTTCTCACTACCTCATGGATCACATTTTCTTTGTTTTGCTTTGTTTTGTTTTGTTTTGTTTTTTACTAATTTTGCCTCTGTCTTTCCTCAGGAAGGTCAAGCTCCATCCCTTGGGTTTTCCAAGTCTGATTATATTAGTCCTGGAAGGACATGGATCCCTTTCCATATATTTGCCTCTTTGACATGTGTGATAATTTTTACAGGAATGCAATATCCAGAAAATAACCTAAAAAATCATAGTAAAAATTGTTTATGTAACTGAAACAACTGATAATAATTGGCATTTATTCATATATTAAGATATATTTATATACATACATATATCAGGTACACATCTCCATTTTTTTCTGCTAGTTAAGTAGCACAATATATTTAACAAATGAAAAGGTTCACAGCAGAATCCAATGACTATGGAGTCCAGTCACCTTGCTTCTTGAAGCTCAATCAGTTGTAGTCTGCTCTTCTGCTTTCTCACAGGATGGTAAAGTTTATGTAGAGATCCCCCTTGCCGCTGTCACTGCCGCCTTAGTAGATGGGGCCATGTTTGATGTGTAGTAGGTGTGCCACCAACACTTGTAAAATGATGAGGTTCTTTCTTGTGAATTTTAAACCGTATTTCTCCCTCTTCTCTTTAAAATAGAGCTGGCATTTTCGTTGCTGTGCTTTCACTCCCAATGGATAAAAGATGAAAAACATTGACTACTGAGGTCCAAGATTATTTTAAAAACATACAGAAAGAAGAAAGAATACAATAACTAAGCCCAGTGAGGACAGGGAAGTGGAAAAAGGAGAGGTAGTATGGTAATATAAAAACTAAGGATGGCCTTCAGAAAGACATTGATCTGACCGATCTGACCAAGTGGGAATACGGCAGCATCATAGTCAGAAAAGAGGCATGTTGAGCAGTGGATTAGGCAACTCTATTCTGAAGGACAATGTGAAAAGAAGGAGGGAAGTCATGATGTGGGATAAAAGGGACCCTGTACTCTTAAAAGAGTGTGGGAGGGTTTCAGAGCAGAGTTTGTAGAATACAACAAAAGCCTCCTGGGTTGAAATGAACAGAGTGGTGAGATTATTTTAGGGTCTGGTACCTCTGGATTGTAAAGAATCACAATCTTCACAAAAATTTGACTGACTCTAGCATGTAACTGCTCTTAGTATTCGACTAGAACCCGGATAGTGGAATGGGGCAGCAGAGCAGAACGATAATTTTAGCTCATTCCTATTCCTAATTTCTTACTGAGGGCAATCATGGCATGTGATTAGCACACCTATGACATCTTGGTTGAGGCTTCAGTAAGAAAGAAAACATCCTTTTAAAAATCTCTCTCTCTGCAGTCCTGTGAGAAAGCAGTGGAACCAGACTGTTTCCCCAAATTGTTAATCTTTTGTAAATCATGTATATTGTAACATGATCTCATTATGGTATTGATGGGCTAATTTCTATGGTTTCAATTACTAGCCACAAATTTTGCATGTTTAATTTTCCTCTCATTATTTAAAAAAGAACTAAACCTTAATGACTTTCTTCATAAAACAGGAATAAAAAAATAAGAGTCTCAAGAATGTTAAGAACATTTTCTGATGATTTATAACACTGTAGATTTTTAAAAAAAGGCAGAAATCAACACCTCTTATACACCGTGTCCTACTTGTCTCACTATTGGCAGGCAGTGATCAATACATTGTGGAATGTCTGATTAATATCTCAGACCACAGAATTCCTCTGAACCATGAGAATAACAAGTTGGTAAACATCTGCATTCAGTATCTATTTTACTTTATGAATTGTTAGGTGCAATTTTATAAAACCTCAGATGAGTGTTTGTCTTAGTTAGGGTTACTATTGTTCTGATGAATCACCATGACCAAAAGCAAGTTAGGGAGGAAAGGGCTTATTTCGCTTGTACTTCCACATTGTATGCAGTACATCACTGAATGAAGTTCAGATGTGAAATCAAGTAAGGCTGTAAACTGGAGGCAAGAGCTGAGGTAAATGCTGTGAAGGAGTGCTGCTTACTGGCTTGTTCTCCATTACTTATTGAGCCTGCCTTGTTATATAACCCAAGACCATGAACCAACGTCTGTCTCCACCTACAATGGGCTGGGCTTTCCCCCATAATCACTCAGCATGAAAATGTACTACTGGCTTGATTACAGGCCAATTTCATGAAGCATTTTCTTTCTTTTCTTTTCCTTTTTCAAAATAATATTTTCATTGATTTTTTGGGAATTTCTCCTCATACACCCCAGTCATACTTACTTGCCAGTCCTTCTATGTCTACTCTCCAGTCCTTGTGACCTCACCCACCAAAAAAGTAAAAGAAGTCCAAGCTGTGTTCACCATATATTTACTGGACATGGTTAAACTCCAAGTTTCCTGCCTCCTAAAGAAAATTGAATCTTTCTCTTTATGTTCCAATCAGCCAGATAAATTTAGACTGTGTCATATTAACATAAATTTAGGCAGAATAACTAACCCCTAGAAACCCTGAACACAAAATGTTTTAAGACCTAAATTTCCACTTCATCTTCTTCTACCTTGTTTTTCTTCTTGTTCTTGTTTTGTTCTTGTTTTTCTTCTTGTTTTGTTTTTGTTCTTCTTCTTCTTTTGTTCTTGTTCTTCTTCTTTGTCTTGTTTTTCTCTGTCTCCATCTCCATCTCCTTCTCCTCCTGTACCTGCACCTGCTCCTCCTACTCCTCCCCACTTTTTCTTCTTTTGTGATTTACATCAAGATATCTGATTAATAACTTTCACAAATATAAAACATATTGCAAACTTTGAAATCCAACAGGTTTTATAGACTCAACTACTTTAAAAGTTCAGTCTCTGAACATCCAAAGTCTCCTTTAAAATCCACAATCTGTTTTAAAAATTCCATTCTCTCAATTGTAGGCTCCTATAAAATCAAAAGTAAGTTAGTATTTTCTTACTTCTAGAGTGAAACCAGGGTACAGCCACAACTCATTAAAGTAAAGCTACACTCCCATACTATAACTAATTTAATGTCCAATAACTGGAACACAGTCATGATTTTCTGGGCTCCTCCAGAAAGCCCCAGTCATTTTCAGACTTGCTCTCTTCTGCACACAGAACATGTCTTCGATGTTCAGGCAGGCTTCACCACAAGGCTGAGGTTAATCTTGACAGTCACCTGATGATACTGACATATCCAAAATGCTATGGCCTTTACTACAACTGGTCTGAGCTTTCACCAACAATCTCTCCTGGGCTCTCTCCTGACATTTTAATTCTGGACTTCAACTGCTATTGAGTATTTACCTTCTCCAGAGCACTCTCCTGGCCTCTCACGATACCAAGACTAGGCTGCTCTGATAAGTTTTTCATGCCTTCAAACCAGCAACACTTTGGTAAACCTTATACTACCAAGTGTGTCTGTAGCCTGAGGTACAATCTTGGCTACTTCTGAAACAGAGCTTCTGTGCACTGACTCTCAGAAAACATTTCCCTGAAGATCTCACCTCAACAATGCTGGTGTTTTCTTAATCACCACTATTTCTCAAGTCCAGCTGAAGAGCATGGATTATTCCAGAAAAGCAAAGATTTCACTTTAGTGGTTCTGGTCCTTTGTTAATCACATACAGCTCTTTGTCTCCAGCTGACCAGACACCACAAATTCTTCCTATAAATATCCCCATCTAGGATTTTCTTCCTTCTGAAATTTGCCATGCCAGGCCTCCATCATGCATTGTCCTCAACATTCTTATCGTCTAAGCTCTTACAAAACCGCCCACCTAGCTCTTAGCACTCAGTGGCTTTTATACCTCAGTGTCTAAAATTCTTTCTAAGATGCTTCCTAAAATAACATAGTCAGGTCTGCCCCAGCAATACCCTGGTCCTATATTAATAATAGTTCTCTAAATAAACATTATTTATATAATATGTATAAATCTAACACACACACACACACACACACATATATATATATATATATATATATATACAGGTGTATGTATGTATGTATGTATTACACTATGTGGTCCAGTTGTCCCACTTGTTTAACAATGGCTGTCAACCAAGGAAAGTTCCCAGAGTCCAGTTGTCTTTCAGTCCCAGAGTCTGGGTGTCTCTGCTCATCTTCAGCATATGCAAGAATCCCGAAGAAGCAGGCTCTAATGCCAGGGAAGGAATAGACTTGCTGGTAAAAGGGAATACAGGCAACAAGAGCAAGCTTCCTCCTTCCACCTCCTTTATACAGGATGCCATCAGAAGGTGTGGCTGAGATTAAATGTGGATTTTCCCACATCAAAATATCTGGATTAGAGCTATATCCTTTCACCTCAAAAGGTATTGATTAAAAGTGGATCTTCCTACTTCAAATGATTTTTAAAAAAAAAAGAAAGAAAGAAAGAAAGAAAGAAAGAAAGAAACCTCTCATGGGTGTACCCAAACATATGGCTTTAATTTAATTCCAGTCGTAGTTAATTTGAAAGTCAAGAATAGACATCATGCTGGTTCAATATCCATTTTGTAGGTTAAGAGACTTGTTTCTATCTATCTATCTATCTATCTTGCTTCTTTTTCTCTTTCTTTCTTCATTTTATTCCTTTTTTGATTAATTTATTCTATGAACATGAATGTTTTACCTGAAAATGTCTAGGTATGTCAAGTACATACCTGGTACCAACATAGGCCATAAGAGCATGTTAGAGCCCTTGGGATTCAAATTAATATAAATTGTGAGCAACTTGTGGGTGCTACGAAAGAACACCAGGTTCTCTAAAAAGAAGCAAGTTCTTTGAAATGCTGACCTATCTCTCCAGGCCTTGGATTCTTTAAAAGTAACCAAATTTGATAATAGTAATATCTTTAATTCCTTCACTTTTCTGAAGTTAAACTTTTTTCTTTTTATTTATGCTTCTTTCATATCGTATACTAACTGTAGTTTTCCCTCCCTCCCCCTAGCCTCTGAACACACTTTCCCTGGGTCCACTCCTGCTTTGCCTCTACTCAGAAAACAGCAGGTCTTCTAAGACCATCAACCAAATATGACGTAATAAGCTACAATAAAACCAGGAACGTTTTCTCAAATCAAGGCTGGATGAGGCAACCCAGTAGGAAGAAAAGGGGCTCTAAGGCAGGTACAAGAGTCAGAGAAAGCCCATGCCCTCACTGTTAGAAATCCCACAAATACACCAAGCTATCAAGCCATAAAATATTTACAGAGAACCTAGGTCAGACCTATCCATACTCCCTGATCTCTTTGAATCCACTTCTTAGGTAGGGTTCCATTGTTGTGATGAGATATCATGACCCAAGCAACTCTTACAAAGATAACATCTATTTGGGATTGGCTTATAGTTTCAGAGGTTCAGTCAGTTATCATCATAGTGGGAAGCATGGCAGCATTCAGGCAGATATGATACTGAAGAAGAAATTAGGAGTTTTACATCTGGATCTGAAGGCAGCCAGAAGACTGTTTTGCATGGGCAGCCAGGAGGAGGCTCTGATTCCACACTGGGCAGCTTGAGCATAGCAAACTTAAGCCCACCCCCATAGTGACACAATTCCTCCAAGGCCATACCTATTCCACCAAGGCAATGCCTCCTAACAGTGACACTCCTGGTGGGTCAAGCCTTCAAACACAGATTTGATGAGGGCTAACATTTTCAAACCACCACAGCTCATTCAAGTTCTGGTCAGTTGAATCTGTGGGTCATGTTCTGGGGTCCTTGATACCATTTGCTCCTCCGATACTTCCTTGCCCTACTCTGTGGGACTCACTGAGCTCTTCCTAATACATGGCTAGACAACTTTGCCTCTGCTCCCATCAGTTGCTTTATAGTCTGTCTGGTCACTCTGATGACAATTATACTAGACTTTGGTCTTAAAACATCATTCAGGCATGAAAATCTGTAAGTTGGATGTTTTGTGACTATGTTTGTATCACAGTCCCTCCACTTGAGGCCTTGCCTAGTTAGAGAAAATGGCCGGTTCAGGTTCCATGTCTCCCATTACTAGGAATCTTCACAGGTGTTGCCTTCATAGATTCTATAAGGATTCCATTGCACTAGGTTTCTAACTCGCTCTGGAAATGCATCCAAGTTCCAGTAGTCCCCTACAGTATTTTCTCACTCCAGTCCCCACACCGGATTCCTCCTCTCCCCATCCATACCTGCCCCTGTCCAACTTTGAAATTTTTTCTATTTCCAATTCCCAAGAAGATGGAGACTGTTTATCCAAAGCTGAAAATAGCTGCCAAATGTATTTTAGATTCATGTTTTAATCATCCTATTTGTAAGAGAGTCCAAAACATGTTCATTAGCTTGTGTACAGTCTTGCTGTTTCTATCTGTATAGTCCAGAATGCCTAGGAGAAAGCATCCAGTTCACAGCAGCTTTCACTTTGCTTTTGTGAACTACCCCTTACTTATTTAATATACAACTTGTTATTGGACTTGTGGCTTAAGAGAAGAATGGTGATATCATTCTCACATTAATTCTGAATAGGAGTAATTGCAGGGATTTCCATATAACTCAAAAGTAGCATCAGCAACTGGCTACTCATTGGCTAGTCATGAGTTGATACTGGAGATTGTAGTGTGTGCAGGTTTATTTAACAGAGGATTCAAACATCTATGATAACAACAAACCATACCATAAACTCATTATGCTTGCTGTATTTAACAGTTCATAATGGGCTGTTTGCAAATTTATTTGCTAGGATTTTGTATACTATTCGATGTGGATGTGGACTCAGACATTGCTAATATCTACACAGTAGGATGACTAAGAAACCATGGTTTCTAATCGAAGGATATACTGCAGGATAAAGCAGGAATTTTACATGCAAGAATGCAATTTTATACACAAAGATACCTATATGATTCTCAGTAGTTCTACTTAAAGATTTCCAGCTTGATGTTCTCTCACAAATGTTCAAACCCAGTGACACATGGTAGAGAGGCTCATACATTAAAAAAAAAAGAGAGAGATACATATTCAGTTCATTACAATGCTTTGGTAGCTTAGGAGGGAATGGTTAGACAAATATCCTGCTAAGCATACTGTGAAGATGTTTTCCCATAAAAACCAAGTATATAATTGTGTTCATAATCAGAGGTTAGAGACTGCGATGTGCTCCATGTTCCCTCATGAATGATACAACCTTGCTAAAGACTTTCGTCAGCTCTATCCCATACAAAACTCCTAAGGTCCAGGAGATAATAGGTGTTCAAACTCTAAAAAGTGAATTGATGTTTTTATTAGCTACAGAAGATTTTGGATGTTATACCTATTTTTTTTTAAAATATAGATAAAGATCCATGGGACTAAAATGTAGGTGTAGAGTAATGACTGTTATTAAAGTGTATATATTTCTCAACATGTTTTGTTTTCATAAATTCATCCCCAAGTAATTTAATATTAGAAGTATTACTATGATATATATCTCATTATATAGTACCAGTCGCCATTTTGAGGATTCTTGAGCACAGATGCAATATTGTAACATCACACCAGGTATGCTGACATGGGTAATTAATAGCCAGTAATCAATGCCAGTCATCAAATAGTTACGGTATCTAGACAAAGAGAAATCTCTTAGTGTTACAGTCTACAATACTGTCACCTCTTTCTCATTCCCCTTCCTCTTGAATGTTCACATAAACTGAAGCTCTGACTGTGTTCTCAGAGAATGACAAGGTCAAGTGTTTGACCACAGAGGTACTTAGTGGCCTTCTAGCATATCTCTGGTCTCTGGAGACAGGATGATTATTAGTATGTATCAAAGTTTGCATATTCATAAATGAATCTCCAGACATTTTCTCAAGTTGATAGTCCCCCTTTGGCTTTTTCTTCCCTCCTACATTTTCTTCCTCTTTGTATTATTTTTTTCTCTCTTAAAATTACTAAAGACCTATTCTGCATCAGGGATTTTGTTATGTTTTAAGCATATGAGGATGAATGAGATGTGGCTTTGCATATGGTAATTTGCTCTCGGGACAGACTGAAATAGTAAAAGTGGTAATGAAATTGAGACAAAACAGAAAATTAATTGCTGTAAGAAAGTTCCTAGCAAACTTGCATAAGATAAAAAGGAGGAAAGCAATTAGTTCTACCTGGAAAAGCCTTTTACTGATGAAACATCAGAGCAGACTCTAAAAAGACTAATGGACTTTGAGAAGTACAGTAAAGGGAAAAAATGGACTTGCTGCATTATGCATACACACTTGTTGATATACTAAAATTTGTGTCATCTCTTAAGAAATTACAAGGCCAGTATCTCAGAACCATACATTATGAAGAGAATTACACAGACTCACGTTTAGGGACATGGCATTTGCAAAAATTTGATAATAAAAAAAAAATCCTTCTGTTATTTTCTTTTTAATATTAACAAGGCACAGTTATAACTTGAAGTGTCTTATTTTGTTAAGAGTTATTATTTATGCCAATTGTCATCCCAAAATAATTAGTTAAATTTAAATTTTTATATATGTACAATAATATTTGTAAAATGTAAACAATAATATGTGTGAATTTTAAAATTTATTTGTAATATATTTTATGTTTATCAGTATAAATGCAAAGTATATATTACCTTATCTATATCTCTCTGTGTGCATGTGTCTTTGTATGTGTGTATGTGTGTGTGTGTGTGTGTGTGTGTGTGTGTGTGCACACTTAATGTTTTAGAGAAAGATTTGTTTTTTTCCTCTCATGTTATAGTATTAAAACTTAAGCACTTACTTGAAAATATACAATATTCTGTATAAGTGCCATGCAGACTTGAAGGAAGTTACCTAGCCAAGGTCACATAACTCATAATTCTTTCATAACACATTCTCATGCATTAATGCCTGAGCCCATTCTCTAAAATATCAAGCTCTGTTTCCTCTCTTAGAGTACTGAGGTACAAGGCTCAGTTCCCCATAGTACCTCTACAGAACAGATCAAGCTAATTTTGTATATATTTTACTATCAATTCTTATATGCTTATTATAAAATACATCAAACATGGCATATATTACTTATAAGAAAACCTTGGAATTTGTTATATATATATTGTTGCTAAAGAATTTTTATAATGTAGTTGATAATGCTGGAATGATACTTTATGCCTTTACTACTGACTTAATATTTAACTATTATTGATATTTAAATAATCTTACTTTTATAATAATGTCTTACAAAAATATGAAAGTACAAATACAAACAGATCGAACACAGAAGAAATACTCATTTGTAATTTCTTAGAGATACTTGTTAGTTTAAAAAAATCTGAGTTAAAAATGTAAGTAAAATTTTGATTCCTGATTCATTTGACATCTTTTATTTCTAATAATTTTGTTATATCTTCATATTATACTAGATGCATTTGGTATTTCTCAGTACACAGGCTATTGTACATAAATACCAAAGTCCACCAAAGATCATCTCTTATATTCATACCCTCTCACTAAATAATCTCTAGACTTCTTATAAACAGTTTATTAGGTAAATGCTATGTGAATAAAGGTTATATTATATAGCTTAGGTACTAACATCAAGAAATAAGTCTCTAAGTGTTCATTGCACACCCAATTACAATATATTTTAACTCATAATTGTTGAATCTATAAATGCAGAAATAATGTCAGTAAATATAGAGCTATAAGATCTACCTTCACCCAGCTGATAGAAGCAAATGCAGATACTCACAGCCATACATTATGCAGAGGTCATGGATTCTTGTGGAAGAGGGGGAAAATGGTTGAAGAAGTCAGAGAATTTAAGGACACCACATGATACCCACCAAATCAACTAAACTGGGTCATATGTACTCCATCAAATCAACCTGGGCCTATAGAGACTCCTAGAGATTGAACCACCAACCAGAAAGCATGGATGGGATGGACATACTGTCTCATACATGAACGTAACAGATGTGTAGCTTGGTCTTCATGTGGGTTCCCTAATAGGAGGAACAGGGGCTGTCACTGTCTCTGGTGCCTGACTTTGGATTCCTTCCCCCTACCTGAGCTGCCTTGTCTAGTATCAAAACGAGAAGGCTCACCTGTCCTACTGCAAGGTGAGTTGATAGCCATGGGAAGCTTCCACTTTTCTGAAGAGAAAGGGAGTGGGGGTGAAAGGAGTAGAGGTGAGAGGATGGGAATGGGAAGAGAGGATGGAGAGAAAGCTGCAATCTTGACGTAAAGTAAATTAATTAATTAGTGAAAAAAGTAAGATTTAATTATATCTACCTATTTAACTGCCTGTTGTTTTTGTATTATCTATTATCTATCTATCTACCTATCTATCTATCATCTATCTATCTATCTATCTATCTATCTATCTATTCATCTATTTATTTTTCTGTAAGTTACTGCTTACAAAGAAAGAGAAATGGAGCCTCTTTTGAAAACTATGCTGGCTGACTCATTTTCTAAGTTATCTGTGTACGTGTCCCTCTTTCTTCATGATTTCATTGTGCAGATTTTTTTCTGAAAGCAGTTTTGAGTGCTATGGTAGGCAAATAGGATGCATCTCCCCTTGTATATTTTTGACCTTCATAACTAGCAGCATGTAGCACCAATCACATACCCAGCAAGAAGAAACAGTGCAGTACAGGAACTGATGCAGGAACCTATCTCTCAGGAATCTGTATCACTTACTTTCCTATGTGACAGACCCTCTTTCTATAAGACAGCGAGATAATAATCGCACATTGAATCAGCAAGGGCTTATGGGGATAACAAAGGTAGGGGTTTCATAACTGGGATAATGTGTTCAACAAGACACATTCAAAAGAGGAGTCTAGCGCAGCGTTTTCTATCAACTGCAATCTCTGCACAGCACAATCTGGGAGACCCGCGACGAGTGAATTACAGTAATCAGCCTTCAACATGACAAAAGACTTAATCAGCATCTCCTTGCCTTTCTCATGAAGCTTCTCAATCTGGTGAGATCACAGAAATTATAAAAAGACGTTTTCGAGATGGATACAAAATGTCTCTCCAATGATAATGTTAAAGACAATGGAAATGGGGAGAAAAGCACATACAAGTTTTAGATTTCTGAGATGTCTGAAACAGGATTCTAATCAGAAGCACTCTTTCAATGCTTAGCCATAAAAACCAGCTGTCTAACATTAGGGAGAACTTAGGCCAGTCTGAGATTCTTTACTCTGAAATTTTACACCAGGGAAATCTCTATTTGATTGAGTAAAGTAAAGGTAAGACTAAGTCTTTTAAGTACTAAAGAAGGAGGCACATGGGTCTATTCATAGGAAGGTGATCAGTGAAGACTGCAAAGGAAGAGGATCCCCTTTTCACTTCATCCCTTGGCCAGGGTTCCCTCAAATCCCTTACCTTCCTTAACTATACTCTCTAGTGTCATTTCCAAGTATGCGTTGAATTAATTCATGGAGAATAAATGTTTTCATTAATTTTCTGATTAGATTGAATTTCTTAAATCGAGTTCTTGAGAATTTCTTTTGAAAGATACTAGTTTCAACCTCTACTGTGAACCTTAAAAGTGATGTTACAGATTGGCTCAGGACCTATGTATTACGTAAATTTCTATCATGTTGATCAGATACAAGAGAGAAACAACTCAGAAGGAAGGATCACTAACTTTGGTACATGATTCAGTAAGGTCATTACATAATTGCTTGGCCAAATAAATGAATGACTTGGGACCAGAATCATGGGTAGAATGAGACTGTTGTCAATGGTACCAGGGATCAGAGAAACAGGAAGGACCTTTAGCACATGTATAAGCTTCAGTGGAAAGCTCCAGTTATCCAGTTACTCCCCAACTGCTGCAGTTTTTACCACTTCTCAACAGAGTAAAACCATCTGGAATCAGGTACATAGCACATGGACATACAGGGGATATTTTATGTCCTAGTTTAACTACCAGCATGTTTTCCTCAATTAAAAATTCAATTATACTTAACCTTTCTCAAACTTATGAAATGTTAGGGTCCTTCATTTTTCAAGGAGAAGAGTTTATCTTAGGGATGTCTGGTGATTTAAACAAGGTTAGAAAATTACAGAAGAGGATAAATCTAAACTTTAGAAATGATACCTATCTAAAATTTATAAAAATTGGGAACAAAGTGCAATAAAATTATTGTATTAACAGACTGGTTCTGGAATTTTTAGAATGAGAAAATTACTTTTTATTTATTATGAAACTCTTCTTAAATATATCATGACAAGCAAACAAAGGAGGAACTGTCTGTGAGAAGTAGGGGATAGTAAGAAGAATAAGAGCTGTACAGAAGAGCATGGAGCAAAAGAAGTCGATAAGTGCAAAATAAAGTAGTAGACATATATGAAAATATCATAACTAATCACATTATCCTGCATGCTAACTTTAAGAAAATATCAAGAAAAAAACTTAACTAGCAGGCCCAGAAATAAAAAAAAAAAAAAAAAGGCAAACATCATTTTGAAACATTATAATCTGTTTATAATTTGTTTCCAAGTCCAATGGAATCAAATATACAGGAAAATGCAGCTGAGCAAGGCAAATGTGTGACTAATAGCACATAAGTGAATGCAAAACATTAATGCCCATTGGCCAATATGATCAAAAAGGGATATGCACTTTGCATCTTGGCTATAAAAAAGCACTTTTATATTACATAACATAATGGTGGTAGGAAGCTCTTATTTGCCCTATTAAAATCAAAGCTGGCACCTGACAAGCATTGCCAATGAAACGATTTAAGTCTCTTTTAGTGTCCACATGTCCAACTCTTTGAGCTACACATGTGTAAAAAAAAAAAAAAAACAAGTCTGTTCTAATTACTTATTTTTCTGCTTTATGTTAGATGATAGAAAGCACAATATTTTTTTCATAAAGAAGATACTTTCTTTTCTATAAACCTCCCAAAGCTGCTGATTTGGGGATGAAAATGTGGCCCAAAACAGCAGAGAATTTTCATGTGATTTCAGGCTTCTATTTCAGGAGTTTATCAATGTCTCACAATGCTGTGGGAGTGAAATAGCCTGTACTTTGAGTCAGAATAAAAATTTCAAGTAACATGGATAGCAAGGACCCAACATATAGATAATAAAATTGGTAGATAAAAGGCACTAGCAGTTTCTACTACACTGCCTTTATAGCCACAGGGTAGCTAGAAAGAAAGTTCTAGAAATTCTTTCTTGGACTTTGTAATGAATTACTGCTAGTACTGGGGTTAAGATTAGAGGCAGTGTGCTCCGGCAATATGTTCATTATACAGTTTGAACCAAAGCCAATTACTTGCATTGTGTGTCCTGAAGTAACCTGAGAGGGAATTCCCACTTGCTTTAGCAATCAGGAAAGTTACTCCCAACATCTTAAAAAAGAAGATAAAGAACAAAGCTGTTAAACATAAAACTTTCCAGCTTGTTACTATTGAACTATTCACATAAGGCTGTATTCTCACTGTACTGATATGTGAATACATGCCCTGGTTCTCAGTGACCAGCCTTATAAATACAAAGCAAGTACTTCTGAACTGTTGCTATCTGGAAATCAATGGCATTCTGGCAATGTCTTTTGCTCTTGGATTAGAAAGTGATAAATGTATTCACCATAGTTGGTGACAAAGGGTAACTTGGTTACTGGAGAACACTGATTTTCAAAACATCCGAAATTGAGAACACAAGTACCATCAACAACTTTAAGGGAGTTAGAGAGACAATGAGATCCTAGACAGAGCTTTTCTATAGCAATATGTATAAATTAGGGAAAAGAAATAGAGTAGCCATGCCATGACCATTTTGTTTGGGAAACTTAAAAATTGCTTTGACACTAACCTAAACAAATGTACAGAAAACAAAAAAGCATAGTACTGAACCAGGGATGGAGTGCTGTAGTAGCACTTACTTAGAAGGCTAGAGATCTTGGATGTTCCTATCAGGGGAGAAAAACATAACATCTGCAAAAGCAGGAAGAGGAGGGGGAGGAGGAGGAGGAGGAGGAGAAGAGGAGGAGGAGGAGGAAAAGGAGGAGGAAAAGAAGGAGTAAGAGAAGGAGGAAGAGGAGGAGGAGAAGGAGGAGGAGGAGAAGGAAAAGGAAGGGGAGAAGGAGGAGGAGGAGGAGGAGGAGGAGGAGGGAAAGGAGGTGGAGCTGAAGAAGAAAAGAGTATAGATGTAGTATGGTTATCTGCATCTGCCTGACCATGATGTTAAGATTTCTAGGTTCTGGAAAGGTGAGGAAACTAAATAGTTTGGATATGTTTTGCTGTGAGACTGTGACCTAGCATGATACTTTCATGTTATGAAAATATATGAGCCTGTAGGGATCAACCATACCAAAAAATAAATAAGTAAATAAGGTTCTAAATAACATTCACTGTATAAAAACAGTTAAATGTGATAAAATCCTAAATGCTACTATTTTACTTATAAATTGTGATTGCATGTTTATAAGCATAGACAGAGATAAATAAAAAATGCATAATAAACTTCGATCTGCACAGGAGCTGTACAATGCTTATAAATGACGAAATGTATGTGAATGGATAGAGGGCTATGTAATGATTTTTAAAAATCAAATTTGGGGGTATACAAGCAGGTTTTGAGTATTTAACAGAATAGTAACATTTCTAATAAACCAATATTAAAACCCCACAAAGAACTTAGCAGTGCCTGTTTGTGTACTGAATATTATCTGTGTAGATCTGTAGGGCTATGGCCCACCTTGAGTGGCCAAAGAGTTGGACTCTGAAGGGGAAGGGAAGTCAGATCAAGGCGAGCTGCCCTGTCTTTTCCAAGGCCTCTGCTGCTCTGGAGTCATTGCTGGCTAGGAGCTAAGGTCAGGGCCACCAAGCTGAGCTAGAAGTGACTATGGTAGACTCAACCAGCTTCCAGAAAGAGTTCTCTCCCCCATAGTGTTACAGCTCTATAAGACAGACACTCTTAGATGGTCCTTGAGGAAATAACTCCTGTGTTTTATTCTTTCCGAATAGGGTCTTATAAAAGCAGATGCTTTCTATTAGCTGTGTCTGAGATGTTAGAGATGCCTCATTTGCAAGTGGATGGGCTTCAGAATTTGCTCCTCATAACTGATTGTTTGCATTCCCCTTCATGGTGTATTTTTGTCATGTGTTCCAGGACAGGGACCAGTTCAGGAGTAGATGAGATGCTTACCACCCCCCAGCTATGAGAATTCCTGGAGTTTCTGACTCTGCTCAACCTTCCCAGGTTTTTTTCTGCTGACAGAGTTCCACTTGCTCCTCATAAGAATTAACATATTTTCTCCTTCTTATCCCCCCTTTCTGTATTTTATCAGCTCTCTAATCCAGTTGTTACTTTTATGGTAGGAAAGATTATACAAGTGAAGTGTTAAAAAGTGTAAATGAATAACACTCCCTTCAGATTTAAATACTTGTCTGCTCTACTTCCATTTGGTGTTTTACTCCTCTAAGTTGATTCTAACAATTCATTCATTGTTTTTTTAACTTATTAATGAATTTGTGAGCCAAAGAATAATTTATCTTTGATATTTGAGCCTCCAAGCTTTTTGTTGATTTACTCATCTTCTAGGGGAATTCGGGTATGTGATAAATTGCAGGATTCTTTCACTTCCAGGCATTTCCTGGGTAGATGAGGCTATGTTGAGATTTATGCTTTAGTATGGTAGGCAGTTTGTTTTCCAAAGAATATTTTTACAAGGTTTTCTTATACCTTACAAAAGATGTTTTTTAAAGGTTATCTATGAATGCATATGAGTACAATCAGACTCAACATTAGTTTTGCAGACATATACCAGTTAAGTATCAACAGAAAACTAAGTATTCTCATAGTAGCACTTGATATATACATATGTGTGTCAGTGTATCTATGTGTCTGGGTGTGACATTTCATTTCTTAATGAATGGTCTACTAATGTTAATTCTTCTAATTTGCTTCTCTCAGCTGTTATAAAAACTGCCCTTCCTAACATGGACAGAGAAGCCAAGGAGGAATACCTGGTTGTAATTCAAGCCAAAGATATGGGTGGACACTCTGGTGGTCTGTCTGGAACCACAACACTCACAGTGACCCTTACCGATGTTAATGACAACCCTCCAAAATTTGCTCAGAGTAAGTGATTTCCAGCACTCACCAAGAATCTTGTACATTTTTACTATAATTTTTCTCAGCTTTGCTAAACCTGATAACAGCCAGAGATTTCTTATTTCCAAATTTTACCTAACAAAAATTTATATCCGTTTTCATAATTCCAAGGAAATGGAGAAAATGCTAAATATCAAGGGGGATTAAATGTAAAGTAATGAGAAATAACTTGAGAGAGTGACGAAAATTCAGCTCAGATATTGATTCATTATTAATCTCATTGTTGTAGAAAATAAACTAAGTCTCAAGTGGGAAAAGAAACTATACATTAAAGGTATTTCCAAAAAGACACTCTCCTTCTTGCTGGTGAGAGATAGATCACTAATCATTGATTCCCTCCTCCTAAGGGTATGCTTAGCTTTAGCAATCTCAACAGAATTTCAGGCAGCCCCAATCAGTGGTCCTTGGAGATGATAGCTATTTCCTGACATCCTCATCCTCAAATAAAACATGTCTTAAGAGCATTTACCAAGTAATACTACATGGGGAGTGATTCATTAAAGTTTTCCAAACATAGCAGGAAGATTCTTGAATTGAGAAGTGAAGGGTGCATGGAAATTCATGCATAGAATGAAATGAATAAGGTAACAGAGGGATTACGGACAGTGACGCTAAAAAGCTGTAGCTAAAACATATAACCACAACACTATGTGTGCATATTAATATACACACATCTGCTTTTAAAGATTCTGAACAGAAGTAAATTAAATGGATTTTTCCATCTAGATTTTTTGAGTTAATGTAATTTCCTCTATGCTCAACCATGTTGTCAATGAAAAGACATTCATTCTGCTGGAAAAATACACTGAAGCTTCAGTCATATGCACCATTACTTCCCTGTTTTATCACTAGGAACAAAATTATTTCTACTTTATGGATATTGTAACTAATATGGTCCTAAATTTATACATGCATATACTATTAACATTGCCCTAAATTTGTGCATGCATGTACAATATATACATATATATTCATTTAATTAGGAAATTTATAGTCATATATATGTACATACATATATATATAATATTTGTCTTAGTCAGGGTTTCTATTCTTGCGCAAACATCATGAACAAGAAGCAAGTTGGGAAGGAAAGGGTTTATTCAGCTTTCATTTCCACGCTGTTGTTCCTCACCAAACGAAGACAGGACTGGAACTCAAGCAGGTCAAGAAGCAGGAGCTAATGCAGAGGCCATGGAGGAATGTTACTTACTGGCTTGCTTCCCCTGGGTTGTTCAGCATGCTTTCTTATAGAACCCAAGACTACCAACCCAGGGATGGTACTACCTACAAGAGTCCTTCCCCCCTTGATCATTAATTGAGAAAATGCTTTACAGATGGATCTCATGGAGGCATTTTCTCAACTGAAGCTCCTTACTCTGTGATAACTCCAGCTTGTGTCAAGTTGACACACAAAACCAGCCAGTACAATACTGTTGCCCTTAAATATATATATATATGATATATAATACAAAAATCATAAGGATTTTACTGCCATTGAAACTCAGAGAACCTGTAAGTTATGTTTACTGATAGGAACTAAAAAATGAGGCTACAGTCAAATGAACAGTTACTGAGTTAGTACACCATGTTAAATACCATGATGTTTAGTTTAAGATCATTAGGAAGCTATTAAATATCTTTATTTGTAGGGGAATTGACTGAGTTTTCTCAAGAGAAATAATAAATAAATAGATAGATAAATAATTATTTAAAGATTTCTGGTGTGTGACCATAGATCAACAATGATAAGTTTACAAACATTCCTTTCAAAGGTGTTAGGAACCATGGGATACAAAATTGGTATATGTATAAGCAGAATAAAGTGTATGGCCTCTAAGTATTTAGGTGTTAATTATGGAAGCCTAAGGATGTGTTTTATTATGAATTTAAGGAGATAGCTTATCAAATTTCTGATATCAGCTAACTATCTGCTGGAGCTTCCTCCTAGAAAAGGAAACACCACATGAAAACTAATTTTTGCAAAGAATGAGAGGAACTAGAAAAGACAAGGAGAGAGAGAGAAGGGGCAGGGTGGAGGTCTAAAATTGCATATTTGATAAGCAATTGAGAAATCATCCATAAAAATTCAAGGCAGAAAGCAAAGAGGTATATTTTCAAATAGAGATGTATAACTTTTATATGTGCCCTTCTTTGAATTATGAACCTTTTAAGGATATATATCTAAATAATCTATCCTATCTCTTCTTCAGTCTTTTATTTGGCTTTGTGATACCCTTACTCATTAATATGCAGCTCATTTTTTACTCAAAGGTGATTAAATTCAACAATTGTAGGTGGGTTTCTAAAGCAATTTTCATTGTAAAAGTAATGATTATTAACTGTGTTTGCCCAAATAAAGTTGACACGAACACTCAAAATGGAAGTATAAAAGAATGTTACATTTTTTTAGCCTTTCAAGGCTCCCAGATGTAGGATTGGCAGGAAGCGGAGGTCTGATGAGTGATTATTTACTTGGTAAGCACACCAAAAGAATATCCTCCAAACTTACCTGGAATACGAACTTTGAGAGTATTGGGAAGCTTGTGTTAGACAAAAAGATTATCTTTGCCTACTTTATTACTTTTGAACTGTTCTGTAGATATCTTTTTTCCATTTGTTGTGATTGCTGTAGGACTCAGTCTTCCTGGTGGTCTGAGTTGGAGTTTGCCTGAAACAGGCCTTCAGACAAAAATCTTATTATAAGTAATTTAACTCCCCCAAGGAGCACCAACAGGGAAGTTATAAAGGCAAGCTAGAAAGCCAGAGGTGTGCAGGATCCAAGCACTTAACACTGTGGCTGAATATACCTTTATCCTACTGAGAAATATCTGAAATGTTGGAAATATAAGAAAAAAATAGTAACAACACAAAGTTATCCTATCAGAGAGGTGAGAAGTCTACTATTTCATAAACTAACTCCTGTGAGTCTTTGATGGCTGTTTCCATGGCATGAATCAATTCTTGAACAGTTCCTCCAGCCTGACATGCAATGGATGAAATAGAATCTGAAGGCGAGATAAAACCCTGAGGCAAAGAAATATAGGAACAGGTAGACAGATGTAGGGCAGATGAGCAGTAATGTGTTAATGGCCAGGGAGATTCATCCAGTACCATAAGCCTCCACTATACCAATGAAGATAACTGCAACCAACATCACAACGAAGAAATCAGAATAAAAAATAGGACAAATGCTACTGATTAGACATGCTTTACTCTCCCCACATGAGAATGAAAACACATTGTAATTGTATTTTGCCTAGGGAGTTTTGAAGGTAGAATTCTAGTCTTTAGAGCAATGAAGACTTTACTGACAAGAGGAGCATTTCATGTACGTGGATAGCTTGCTGCAGGGCATGGCAGAAGTTTAGTAATTGGATTTTATCAAAATGGTCTACAAGTTTGTAAATATAAAAGTAAGTTCAAAAGTGACTTTCAACGCATTACATACTGCATCTCTCTATGTTGAAATTAGCTTAATATTTTATGTTAGGCAAGAATGACTATTCTCACAGGCAGAAAGTGTGATTTTACAGAATTTAGGAAAGGAAATTCTCATAGACACACTAATACTCTGTCTGGTAGGACTACTCCAAACAAATATTTGATAACCATACAGAGAATAAGTTCTCTGTCTCTGAAGAATGATGAAGAAGATTCAGTAATTCCTGAAAATATTTGTTTAAATGATTGTGCATTTTATAAAGAAGAATTTTTCCATATCTACTACTATATTGGTAGTATTAGAGACATCCAGAATACAGAGAATGTCCAATTAATCTTGCTATATTAATTCATGAATGGATAGTGTTACTATAATACCCAGTGTTCTTCATTTTTTAAAGGTTTGTATCACTTCTCAGTACCAGAAGATGTGGTCCTTGGCACTGCAATAGGAAGGGTTAAAGCTAATGACCAGGATATTGGTGAAAACGCACAATCATCCTATGACATCATTGATGGAGATGGAACAGCACTATTTGAAATCACTTCTGATACCCAGGCCCAGGATGGTGTTATAAGACTAAGAAAGGTAAGTTAAGGATATTTTCTTCATTTTCTAAATATCTTTAATAAACATGTCTTTTGAAATCTTTGAAAGCTGAGCAGACAGAAAGAACCCAGATTTGGTAGATATTTAGATTTAAGGTGATTTGTGGGTTGAAAAAGTACACATAACTATTCAGGTTGCTAGCTTCTTAGAGCCACATCATGTTTCAGATGTCCCGCTGGTAAGCAGCTACCATGCAGTAGCTAGCCTCCTACTATTTATCTCCATATTTATGATTCAGTGAGTTGTTCACTAGGGGAAAAACAAACAAACACAAGAACAGTCACTCAGTCTTTATGCACTGAAGTCATTGCCCTGAAGGGAAACCTCAGCCAATGGAGAGAAAAGATGGATAGACAGTTCCTACTGGCTGATGAAATTACTCCAGGGTACAATTCCCTACAGTTTAAGTGGATTCTCAGTGGGGCAATGTGTCAATTGCCCCCCAGGCATAACAAGTTCCATAGGTTCTAGACTTTTTCTGTGTAACTTTCATATTTCTTTAAATGTTCCTCCAAATACATTGGCATTTTTCCTGGGCTTTATTAAAAGTTATGCCTAGAAAGGAACTTAGTGACAAGCAAGATGCCCAGACTCCAGCATCCTATGTAGCTCTGAAGCTCAATATGGAGACCCACTCTCCTACCACTGATTACTTCAAAAATGTCAAAACTTCCAGCTTTGTAGAAAATAAATCTCATGGTGTCCTTGTTCCAGAGGTTAAGGCATTATTACAGAATGACAAACTTCTAAAGAAAATGAAGATTTGAACTATTTTGGAGATTGAACTCTGTCTTTTTTATTCTTCTTATTGTTTTTGTAATATTTTGATTTTATATGAGAACCACTCTATACGGTTTTCAATTTCTGTTCTTGATCATGATCTCTAACTTCATAAAAAGCATGCAGCAAAGAGGTTATGAAGAATGATACAAACTTTTCCTCATATAAGATCCTTCATGGTGGATGCCATGATACTTTATTCAATATTATTCTTTACATTTTTCTTGCAAATTCTATTTTAAATAGATTTTCTACTTTATGAATAATAGGTAATGATACACACTATTGGGAACCAGTAATGTTTTGCTGCTGTCTTTATTAGCATTAAGTTGGCAAAATTTCAAGCCTACAACGTGGTTCTATCATGCTGCATGATAATATAAGTCAACAGGAGATATAGCTCTGTTGGGGTCTACTTGTCAATCATGAGCAAGACCTTAGAATGCTATTTTTAGCAGCTCAATAATATATGTAGAATGGTACTGCTCTTAAATTTCATCTTGAAGAGGAATTAACAATGGAAACATAAAATTTTCTGGCTATGTTTTAAAATAAAATGCTGACAAACTATGTTGGGGACAAATGGCTATATTTATTGTAATTCTTCAGTTAGCAACATTATTCTTTTGCCAGGATCCAAGTTCAGAGTTTTGAGCCAGGAGTCAAAAATTATTTAAAGGCTATAATTTGCTGTATAATTATATTTAAGTCATTTACTGAATAACCCATGACCAGATATTCTTTGCCTAAAATGTCTAACTGCTCTCCATTGTTCTGGTTAGGTGGTTTTATGAATGGAGAAAATTAGTTGTTCATTATAATCTGTCCACTAATATTTATAAACCTGGAGGCATATGTCATGAACTTAGTGCCACGAAACACAAAAGTTGTTTTTAGAGACTTTCTCTATAAGGGATCATATTTCAGCAGAAAACTAGGCTACTGTTTTTTAACTGATAAAAATCCTAAGGACACGAGAGGATGTTTGGACACATTATAGTTAAGTTGGGATGAAAATTACAAACAAAGAAACAACAACAACAATGACAACAAAGTGTTTTTGGGGAACTGCCTTGTTTTGTTTTTTACTGAAGCAAAACATGGAATAAAGTAGACAGGACCTATTTACCCATTTGGGCAGAGTGGTCTCCAGGATTTTTATATGAAAGAATCTCGAAACTATGTGAGTAATGCCTATAGAACTATTTGATTTTGGGCTTTGTGAGCACATGAGGTGAAGGGAAAGGGAAGATATCAATCATAGAGTTAAAAATACAAAACTCGACCAGCTTTAGTGATAGTTTGTGCAGCGTTATGGCTAGGGCATTTTCACAAGAATCAACTTTTGTTTGTTTGTTGCTGAATTATTTAATTTATTTTTTATATCTTGATTGAAGTCTCTTTTGCTACTATCCTCCACGTCCCACCTTTATACCCCCTTCCCACCACCATCCCTCTTTCATTTTTCTCCAAGAAGGGGAGGTACCCCATGGATACCAACCAGCCCTGACACTTCAAGTAGCAGCAGGACTAAGCCCAGACAGGGCAGCTCAGCTAGGAGAAAGTATCCAAATGTAGGCACCTGAGTCAGAGATAGCCCCCACTTCAATGATCAGGGGACTCACATAAGACCAAGTTGCACATCTTCTACATATGTTTAGGGGTAAAGGTTCAGCCCATGCATGCATGTGGTTGGTGCTTCATATTGTGAAGTCCCATGGGCCCAGGTTAGCTGACTGTAGGTCTTCTTGTGATGTTAACCCCTTTAGCTTTCTCAATTCTGTTCCTCACTCTTCCTTGAGATTCTCTGAGCACCACCTGATGTTTAGCTGTGGGTCTCTGAATCTGTTTCAATAAGCTGCTAGGTGAAGCCTCTCATTAAACATTTATGCCACTCATACATATCATTAATAGTATCAGGGGTTGGATCTCTTGCATGGGATGAGTCTCAAATTGGGCCATTTTTTCATTTGTCGTTCCCTCAATCTCTGCTCCATATTTATCCCTGATCAACTTGTAGGCAGGATAAATTTTGAATTGAAGGTTTTGTTGGTGGGTTGATGTTCCATGCCCTCCACTTCCAACCTCACTTGACTACAGGAAGTGGTAACTTTAAGCTTTATATCCCCAGATGTTAGGAGTCTCAGCTAGGGATCACCATCATAGACTACTGTGAGCACTGAAGTCCCAGGTTTTCAGGTTGTCACAGATATGCCCCTACCACTGATTTCTGTTCAGTCTCCCAGCCCTCTTTTGCCCTGTTCTTCCTACACCTAATTCTTACTCCTGTGCCTCTTTCTACCTACTCTCCCAGCCAGTTCTTCCCCCACCCCATCCACTTATCCTTTCTTTTATTTATCTTTCTGAGTGAGATTCAAATATTTTCCCTCTGTCTTTCCTTGTTACTTAACTTCTTTGGTCTGTGGATTGTAACATGGTTTTCCTATACTTTATGGCTAATATCCACTTATATATGAGTACATACCATATATGTCTTTCGGGTCTGGGTTACTTTGTGGTGCAAAGCTAAACAAAGAATTTCAACAGACGAATTTCTAATGGCAAAGAAGCACTAAAAGAACTGTGCAATATCCTTAGAAATCAGAGAAATGCAAATCAAATCTGAGATTCTGTCTTACATCTATCAAAATGGCTGAAACAAAATCTCAAGGGAGATGACATATGCTGGTAAGGATGTGAAGCAAGGTGGGGGTGCAAACTTGTAAAACCATTTGGAAATCACTTTGGAACTTTGTGAGAAAACTGAGAAGAGTTTTACCTCAAAACCCAGCTATAGCATTCCTGGATATATACCCCAAAAGTGTTCTACCATCCTACAAGGATACTTGCTTAACTATGTTCATAGAAGCTTTATTCACAATAGTCAGAAAATGGAAATAAATATCAGATAAGGAAAGCTGTGGTATATTTACACAATGGAATACTTAAGAGTTAAGTTTTCATTTCCACCAAAATTGATAAGGGAGTGAGGTGAAGGATTTGTCAACTGAGTTGATCAAGTTCTCTCTTTATAAACTAGCCAATTATGGTGCCTTAAATTATACATTTGCCAACTAAGTTACTATTAAATTACTATCAAATTAAAATTACTATTTGTCAATTTAAGATATTATAAGTATAGTACACAGAACATATTTTAAACACATTTTGTGAAGTACCTAGAATAACAAAACTATTATAGTGTGTATGATTTGCAAAACTTAAATATCTTCATACTTCATAAATCATTTCTTCGAAAGTAAATACATGCACATTGTTATTTCATAGTCAACAGGGAAGTACATTTGCACTCTTTATGAGAAAATATTGTAGAGAAAAGCTAATTCAGATTATATCTGAATTCAAATATAAAAGCTAACAATGAAGGTTGAAATAAGAATATATATTTAATCTTGCACAAGTGCTCTGATGGTAGCTTTTGTTCCTGCTTCCATTTTCTAACAATCTGCATTGCAGATTTAAAATTCTGTTTCTTCTGAGAAATTGTGATGCATATATAAACTATATATTTGAATCTTGATAGACTTACATTCTTAAAATCTGAAATATTATAACTTACCAAGAATTTCCCTAGATGGGGTCTGATGTATGTAAGGGGACTATAACCACTTACTTTGCTCAATTTACACCAGTCACTGACAAAAATCTTGTGGACTGTTAAGGAATGAGTGATGATTCTTTCAGAAACACCATCAGGAATAGAGAAATGATGCAATTCCAATTTTTAAATGGCTGATGTGAAAAGTCAGACCTAGTTGAGTCTATTTATTTGCCTTCACAATTTTTTCAAATGTAAACAAAAATAGGTTTGCATGTGCAAGCATATCACTTTATCTGATTACCTGCTCCATAGCACAGCACTTTTGACAGAGACCTAAGAATGTCCTAAGAAGAAATAAACCCTATTTCAGTCACATAATCAGTTACAGTAGAAATGTTTGGGATATTATATAAAACACTCTTTGTTAGGTTTAGTGCTAAATCATGCTTTGTAATGTCTCTTTGGGCTAAACAATGATTATTTCTAGTCTTTCCATTTCACACACTGTGCAGAAATGATAAAATATTGTTCCCCGATAGAGATTGTATTCAGTGCTTCCTTATCTTCCACCAGCAGAAGCTTGGTTAAACAAATGTTTAGCATGCTGCTCATGTCATCACTAGTAAAATTTTATTATGACTCTGAAGTGAAAATTTGATGTTAAAATTCATGACTGTGAATGTTTTTGTGAATTCCGAGTGAAATGAGCAAAACACAACAGAACAATAGGAGATTAGAGTCTCTGAGCTTGTATAATAAACATGTATCAATAAATGCCTGTAAAATTTACAGGTTGACTCTGGGGGGAATGTAGCCCATAAGAGTCACAAACTGGCTTAAATGATAATAACTTTCATCCATCCACATTATACTCGTTTGTTCTTGTTGCTGTTGTTTAGTGAGAAGAATTCACCCTTGTCATTTTTTTTTTAACAGCCTCTGGACTTCGAGACCAAAAAATCCTATACTCTGAAGGTAGAGGCAGCCAATATCCACATTGACCCACGTTTCAGTGGCAGGGGACCCTTTAAGGATACAGCAACAGTCAAAATTGTTGTAGAAGATGCTGATGAGCCTCCTGTCTTCTCTTCACCAACTTACCTCCTTGAAGTTCATGAAAATGCTGCTTTGAACTCTGTGATTGGCCAAGTAACAGCTCGTGACCCTGATATCACTTCCAGTCCAATAAGGTATTTTGTTTCTAACTGCAGTATGTACTGTTTCACTGGACAAGAGAAGGAGTTTTGGGACACTCCCTGTGATGAAGGACTTTCCATTACTTTATCCTCTGCCTCTCTCTCTCTCTCTCTCTCTCTCTCCCTGTCTCTCTCTCTCTCTGTGTGTGTGTGTATGTATGTGTGGTGCAATGTGTACATCCACAGTCGACTAAGCCACAGACAATGCCTAAGAATAGGAATATCAAAATAAGTCAAGTTATTCCAGCTCTTGGAAAGCTTGAAGGAGATGAAAAATTACAAATCTTTTATAGCAGTTTGGGAAGAATCTTTTATATTTCATGCTTTATATATTTCATATTTTTAGTATCACATGAGCATTGTCAGTTTGTATTTTGTCGCTCTGACAGATATAGTGAATTATATTTTAGAATTCAGAAGGATGAGACCACTGTGTCAAACCATTCGAATGTCCCTATCTTGTTTCTGAATGTGGCTTTGAAATTACCTTATTCTCAGTTTCTGAGCATTTCTGATAACTCAGCATATCTAGACCAGTTTCGTTTACATATATATATGTGTGTGTGTGTGTGTGTGTGTGTGTGTGTGTGTGTGTGTGTGTGTATTTTGGTGTCATTTTTAAAATTCCTTGTGTATATAATATTTTTGCTCAGAATTTTCCCCCAGGATGATAACTAATCACTTGAAGTTATTCTTTTGCTTACTGTAAGAAATGATGCTCAAATCTGTTTTTATTTTTTATGTTGATTTATAGAATTTTTTCCTCATTTAGAAGTCAACAAAGGACAGTGTAGGCACTCGTGCTAAGTAAGTTTTTTGCAAAATCACACACAATACCCATTACATCGTGTGGTAGTCTCCAAAGATGAAGTGTTGGCCAATGATGTGCTTGATAGTGGATTTTAAATATGGTCTTATAAATGTGTGTGCATATGCACGTGTGTGGGGGGGGTGTTTGGGTGTATTTGTGTGTGTGTGTGTGTGTGTGTGTGAGAGAGAGAGAGAGAGAAAGAGAGAGAGAGAGAGAAATTATATATGATATATATATATATATACACACACACACACAATTATATATATAATTGTAGAAGAAGTAATTAATTTGGGTATTTGTGAAAACATATGAGGAGTTGAAGTGTCAATGGGAAGGTTAGAAATAATGTAAATACAGAACTTGCATATGAAATAAGAAGGCAAAATTTGAAGAATTACTTAATATATTATTTTTCATTAATACTTATGTGATTAAAAATATGTTATATTCCCATTACTTTCATGGTGATAAAGCTATGAGGTTGAGGTGAAATACTTCAGAACAGTCAGCAATAAAAATACACCACATAGAAGGTAAAACACAAGGTTTCTGGAGAAAACAACTAAGAAGTTAACACTCTGTGTTACAAGCATGATGGCCATTAGCAGCCCAAAAGCCCAGCCATGCAGAATGCCCTTCATATGGTTGAGAGAAGTATATCTGCAAGAAGATAAAATGTGAAATATAAAAGGGAAAAGAATCCAGAATTAGACACTTACATAGGCATCCATTCCCTGGATAAACTGTGAAGTTGTGCAGTGTCTGTGGTGGGGTCTATCATGTATGGGCACAGTTGTATTTATTGCAAGTGTACATGATCTTGTTTTCATGTTTCTCCCAAGTTCTCTATAAGAAAATATCCTTACTTTACACATAAGCCCACTCATGAGCTGTAATATGAAGGGAGGGAGTAAAATGGCTGCAACTGAAGTCTCCTTATGAGGATAATTTCAAACCTTGTTGTGTTGGCATTGTAATTATTACAAGCAAATAAGTGCTCACAACTATTATAAAACATGATCTCTAAGAAATATAGGATATACATAAGATCAGAGAGAGAGAGAGAGACACTCACACACACAGACACAAATGCACACACATTCACATGGAAAAATATACACTTAAAAACACACATATCTCTATCTCTATCATTATCTATATCAATATACATATATTCCAAATATAGTGGCCATCACACCAATGACAATGGTATCACTATGGAATGGCATGTTCTTAATCAAGACTAGGTTTGAGAAACTTAATGACTTAAATGAAAGTAACAGTTGAGTCACAGACCTTGGTATAAACCAAGGTCACTACCCCTCTCATTGTCTGTACAGATTTTAAAATCTGTCCATTGTACTGGTGGGAAACACGTTTTATTGAAGTAACTGCAGCTCCCAGGTAGTCAGGCTGTGAGTCTCGCTGTAACTGATGATCGCCATATCTATTATTGTCACTGGAAAGTGACAATAATGACTGTTCAGAAGAAGCTAGAGAATCTATAGCAGCAACTATCCAGCTCTAAAACATGCCATTTTTCAGTCTGGCTACAAGGAGGGACTGGGAAAAGATGCACAGATCAAGTGTGATTTAGTGACAGACATATCAGTGCTTCTAATATATGCTAGGCAAGCGTGAGTTCTTCAACATCCCTAGTCCCATACAAAGGAGAAAAATCTACTGTTTGAAAGCATGTGTGGAAGACTTTGATATGTCAGAGATAATGTGGGCCCAACACAGTCCTTGCTGGCAGGTGGATTGGCCCATGGAGGTGACACTACAATGAGCCACAGCATTTCTCCACCTTTTCAATATCATCTCTGCATTTCTGCAACGTTCCTGTGCCAGATGGCTCACAGAGTAGGTTACTTATGTCTGTATACAAATGGTTAATTTTAGGTAAAAATTAAATCCTCTGACTAACCAGGCCAGTACATAGGTATGTACATCTAGCAGATGGGTTTAGAACAACTTTTCCTTTCAAAATAGATCTTGCGAACATGAAACATCAGGGAATCTCTGGGCAAAAGAGAGCTGTGCATTATTTTCTCATTAGAACTACTGTATTTCATATGATGACAAGAATGTATCCATCTTTCAGGATAATATTTGCTTTGCCATCCAACAAAAAAAATTAGTCAACTATTGGGGCATCTGCCATGTTAAAGCATGCAGGCATTTGCTGGCTCATTGACTTTCTGTTAGATTTCATTTTTGAATGTAGCTCCTACCTAGAAATATCCTGCATTTTGAAAGACTTATACCTATATCTAGATCTATATTCATATCTGTATGTCTCCATATTCCAGTCCAGTGAAAATGAGCAAAAAATATATATTAGAACTTGTGATCACACTGTCTTCCTCTCAGGAACATTAATTAGGAGGTTGCTACTTTCTTCTCAACTATCTGTTGTGCAGTGATATAGAGTAATTTCTGACAACTTATTTAAAGGTGATGTTTCTCAACTTAGCCAAACTAAGCAAAAAGAAAATCATATTACTGTTTATTTTTTCATCATAGCTGTCAGCCTTATAGTTCTGTCTGACTCCCTTTCCTCATTGTATCAGATGCTATATTCCTCATAGAGTATTGAGCAGATGAGCTAGCTTTAGTAGATGATGTATTTACTAGCATTACTAGCTCATAAGGAGTAAGATATCACACATTTTAATGTTTTGGAGATTTACTTACTTTACCTGTGTGTGTGTTTTGCCTGAATGTATATTAGTGCCCCATGTGTGTAACTGGTGGGCAGAGAAATCTAGGAAGACATTGGAATCCTTAGATTAGAAGTTACAAATGGTTGTAAGCAACCATAGGAAAACCAGAAATTAAATTACATTCATCTCTAAGAGGTACTTGATACCACTGAGCCAACTCTTCAGCTCCCCAAACCCATTTTAAAAATTAAGTTGGAAATTAAATATTTGGTAGATGAGAAGAGAATTAGAGTAAAGTTAGCTAGATCTACTATGAATGAATGTCATTCATTCTAATTTCCTCATGCTGCTGATTTGTACATTGTCACTAATGTGATCAATGTCTTATTGCCTGTGTTAATATGCTAGTTTTCTCTGATAACATTTTTCTGAGATGATATGTCTAATCAGCATCCTCACTGAATACAGGAAGGTGCTGAGGACAAATGCTATGATGAGTCTTTCGTGCTTCACACAACAGATGTGTGATCTTCATTGTCAACCTTATAATTAGAGCCACCATGAGAATTCTGTGTGTCTGTAGGGGTGCTTTTCAGAAATGATTAACTGAGGTGGAAACCCACCCTCCCTTTTGTCCACTCTACCTTATGTTATGTGAGCAGTGTCTTGCCCTGGACCTAGTTCCTGAGCTCAATATAATTGGGAAAGTAAAGTGAGACCCAGAATTCATCTCTCTCTGCTTCTTACCTACAGATGGAAGGTGAACAGACTTTAACAGTGCTGCCTTTCCTTCCCTGGCACAATGGGCAGTTCCTTAAATTGTGAGCTGCAAAACAAAACAAAACAAAAAATAACCAAAAATAAAACATTATTCATTAAGGTGATTTTGTCAAATATTGTCACAGCTTTGAGAAAAGCAACTTATACAATCATCTTTTTAACACTGTAGCAAAATACCTGACATAATCAACTTAATAGAAGGGGTAGTGTTCATAGTTTCAGACATTTCAGTTCCTGTTATGTGACAACGATTTGAGTCTTGACAATTCTATGTATCATGTTGAGAACATGTTGCTAAAGAGACTGCTCACACCATGACAGCTATAAAGCTGTCAGGAAAAATAGATTCTACATCCTCTATAAAAGCCACTCCCAAGCAAATTAACTTCCTTTTACAGGGCCTTGCCTAATGAATGGTTCATTTCTACCTCCTGGTAGTGCTTGTCTCACTAAGTAGCCACTGTGGACATTCTAGACTGAATTTCTTTACTTAGCTATTTCAACACTTTACTGTCTGTTCCCTTCCCACATGACATAGTTCCTTTCTTTATCTGTGATCACTGCAACTGCAAGTTTAACTTCTCCTTCATTCTCGAAGTTGCCTCACCAGATCCAGGGAGCCTACAAGGGAAGCAGAAAATAACTTGTCTCTGGTGTTCAGCCAAGTCTGTGTGGGATGGCCCCACTCATCTGCCTTGCTACTTTCTATAGTTTGTTACTACTGGCTGTGAGCTGTAGTGTGTTCTGGCAGATGAATATGGGAAGCTTATTCATGAATCTAACATTATTACAAAGTGCTGAGAAGAGGTAAGGTTTGAGGAAAGGAAGCTGAAACTCTGAAAGGATCAGGTGCATGTATGTGAGAGTCTATCAGTTCATGATGGTGCAGGATCTAAACCTGAGTTTCCTATCACTAACCACTAAGTTTGTGAATGGCCTGCTGGGTCTCATATTCTTGCATGAGAAATATAATGATGATGGCTGATTCTTGCTAATGCCGTGTTTAGTGACAAACTCACTCAAGCAATGTGAAATGTAGGGAATTATTAAAGATGAAAATGTTCCTAACATGCAGTGAGTTCTAAAAATAAGTGGACATTTTTATACAAGACTTATGTATAAGCTTTCCATTATTCCCCATTCCCCTAAAATAAATTTAATTAAAAATGTATATTGGGATTCACTGTGGTTTGAAGAAATAGGAGGCTGTGTTTGCTTTTGTTTGTTTGTTTGTTTTGTTTTGTAGTAGCTTCCTGCTCTTTTCAGAATATTCACCTTGAATACAATTACACAAGCTGTTTAAATTGAAAGTCAAACCAGTGACCACTTAGTAAGAGAATAGGAGATTGACACGAGATCACAGTGGCCACATATTCTATTGTCTTGATCCCTCTCCTGAACATAAGTGTCCACTCAACACAAGAGTATCACAGTGCTGTTTGCTCCTGGTGTGCTGGCATTCTTGGACCTCCTTTTGGTAACCAGGCTGGCTGCTAATGAGCTCTTTTCATAAAAACACTTGTCACTCACAGCTTCACTAGTGATACTGAAAGAGAAGCATTTCTGACTATATAAAACATCTCATTAAGTTGGAATAACATTCTACAATCACTGATTTCTTCATCAATCTTGCAATAACATCCCCTCATAGTTGTATGTGTGTGTGGAGAGAGAGAAAGTGAGACAGAGACAGAAACAGAGAGAAGTTACAGGAATTATTAAAAAAGATGGAATGTAGATGGCACATGTTCTGTGCTATGCCCTGGTTCTCTCTTCCCTGGCAGGCTGGCCAGCCATGCATTGGCAGGCAATGGCCGACCTGCTTTCATTTCACGGAGCTCTGAGTCAGAGCTCCACTATCTCTCCACCCAGCTCACTAGGTTCCCACTGGCGGGTCACTACCATGCCAGCCCCATGCTTCAATACCCCCATGGCCACTGTGGTGCACATCAGGCAAACCCACACTTTGCTCTGTACCTTTCTCTCTTGAACCAGGGCGAGCTGCTGTGTGAAGGAAAACACAACACAGACTTAGTTCAGAAACAACAATAACTCAACTCTGGTCATATCAACTAAACCTAAACTTGTAAGCCTCATTTAAATCTGATTCCTCTGGTGGCGAATCCTTGCAGATCTGCCATACCAGGAGACTCCAGTAGCTACATCTTACCTGTTCCAAAAAGCTCTCCCTCTCATCCTTCTCTCTTCTCCCCTCCAACCCAGAAGTCTCCCTATGTTCTCAGTGACTGGCTCTTTTATTCATTAGGGGATTGGTTCACAAGTCACAGGTATAACTCACTCCTTGCCTGAAGCTCCTCACAGGAGGGCAGAATTAGCAGATTACAATCAGCCCCAGGGGTATCCACAATAGAGAGAGACAGAGACACAGGGGACAAAGAGACAGAAGTAGACAGAGAATAATATGAGAGATGGAGACAGACACATAGAAAGACACACACAGTGTGTGTGTGTGTGTGTGTGTGTGTGTATGCATGTGCGTGTATGCATGTGCATGTACATGGGTTAGTGTAATATACTCATATATTTCCTAGAGCACAGATCAGTGCTAAAACCTGTGAACACTGCCCCATGTAACTGAAATCTTGTTTATTCATCAGCAGCTCCTTATTTCTTAACTCCTATGGCTATCATCATCTCTTTAACTGAGTTTGATTATTTTAGGTACATTATATAAACAAACAAGGCAGTCTTTTTCTTTTGTGATGAGGTGATTTTATTTGTGGCAATGTCTGCAGGAGATATGAATTTTTTTTTTACACATTTTAGCTTGTTCATTGTTTTTCAGAAAGAATAATATTCCATTATAATAATATATTGCACTTTATTCTTCTATCATCAGTCAATTGGTATATATATAATTCCACTCCTGAAAACTGAATAATGTCTCATTGAATTTAGGTATAGTTAAATGTCTTTGAGATGTTTTCCTCAATTTTTTTCAGATAAATATCTGGAAGTGGTACCTCTAGATCACATTGCAGTTTGGTTTTTAAGGTTTTGAGGGAATTCCATGCTGTTTTTCCTGGATGTTTCACCATCTTTCATTGTTCCCTTAAATGCAGGATGGTCTGGTGGCAAGGATCTAATCTTTTGAGATATCTAAAACTGGATTTATTTGATGTCTGAATTCACTTCTCCAAAGAGAAATTTCATTGTCTCCCAACTTAAAGCACCAATTCTTTCAATACCATTTCAAAACCTCTGAATTCCTGTTTACACTAGCTGGAATCAATTCCTCACATTGTATTATATATGTCCAGTCATCCATTCATTTACATTTACAGCAATATTTAGTCTCCCATTCACATTGAAGTTTGTCATCCTTAATATACTAATTGAGTTTCCAGGAAATTTCCTTACACAGATACATTCCTTGGAAGGCCTTACTTCTTTTGCAGCACCTCCTCTCTTATCCTGTCTCTTAACATGGCCCATGACTCCAGCTATATAATCTAGCTCCTTTATTTCTACACATAAGCTCTTCCCCCCAAAAAAACAAACCAACGAAACAATAGGATATATCCCATGATTTTGTATTCTTGTTTTATATAAGAAGTCTGACTGAATAACCACAGGAAAACCAAGCCATAAATAGTTAGTTTTTAACTTAGCTATCCTTTAATTCAAGCTATGTTGCTATGATATACAACATCAGAGCTTTAAAATTAAGAGGAAAGAATAGATTCCTAATACAATCTAGATGGAAACAGCTACACCTTTTTAAAGAGGTTAACTGAAACTACGTCTTATAGAGGCCCTTGTACTAACTCGGAAAGTGGACTTTGTTTATTGCTTTGATTTTTTTCTGTTCTCTGCTCCTCCCTCAAAAGATACTTCCCCCCCTAGAGAAAAAGAAATAAACATAACTCTGGGACTACAAGAATGCAGACAATATTATTTATTAAAGCAGCCAGAGCAACCTGTGGAGCAATTAGAAGCAAAAAGCAGAAAACTTGTAGATGGAATTTTTGATTCTCAAAGTGCATGCAAAAAATGCTAAAATGCTTTCTTTAGGCATAATAACAAAAGTGAGAATGAAATTAAGCAGTGAGAAAGAAACAGTTGGAGTTCAGTGAAATATAATAACTGATTCATAACTAAGGGGTTTATTTCATTATGTGTGGCTCTAAATAGCATCTTCACTTGCAGTCAGCTCAAAATTGTATCCTCCTGTATATTTTCCAGAGAAAGACTGCAAACCAGTGTTGAACAAAGCATTTTTTTATATATATTACAAAAGCACATTTGTTCCTGCTAAATTTGAAAAATCCAACCACATTGCCTTTCTCCAAGGACAGCCGTTCTCTCACGTGATCTAAGTAAAACAGGGACTGAGGGCAAATGGGTTGGAACTCAACTTTCTTTGCTCTAGGCTCTCCCATGAAGTTCATTTGGAAAGGAGATGGGTGTTTTCTATTAAGGAGTAGAGACACTGTGCAGGACACTGGTGAACTCTGCAGAGCATTCAGTACACATGTCTTGCCATGCTGAAAGGAGGTCACTTGAGCTCATAAGCTCCTCTGTGCTCTAGGCCATGATTCACCAAGGATTATCAATATAATGATACTTGACTTTGACAAGCTATGTATTGTATTTTTATGTGACTAGTTCTTCCTTGATTTTATACCTAATAAGTACATTAAAGGAAGAATAATCATGGACATTACTAAACTCTAGAGTGTGACTGAGACACTGTGGATGACAAGACTGAAAACACCTACTCTGAGGAAGTTTTCTGACTCCCATACTAGCGCACATGGAGTGAGCTTCACATGGTTCCAATTAAAAATAAATACCATGGCCCTTCAGGATTTTATTCTGCTTCAGAAATGCTATTCAGCTAAAATTCCTAAAATATTTCCTTAAGACTTTTGTAATCAATTAAGTTAATTTTTTAAATTTTTTTTATTTTCATATTTTATTTACATTTCAAATGTTTCAGATCTCCCCTTTGGCAATTAAGTTAGTTTTGAATGAGCACAGATACCTGTGATGAGAATTGGCATTTTCTTGGAGCTTTGGGTTGCTAGTTCCTATTGGTCCCACCTAAATGCCATGGCATGTATACAGAAAGAACACTCCATTAGCGTCAACACTTAGGAAGCAGAAGCAGGCAGATTCTATGAGTTCAGGGCAATATAGAAAGTTGTGGAACAGATGGGTGTCTACAGGGAAACCCAGATGTCTCAAGAAAACAAACAAAACAAACAAACAAAAACAACCTTCATACACCCATCATTGGTCTTTACCTCCCATCTTATTTGAAGCAGCATGTCTACTATTCACTGCTTGGCACACCTAAATTACCAGCCCAAAAGCTCCTAGGATTCTTGTGTCATCACTCATCAACACACAGTAGGAATACATTACATGACTTCTTGAGATTCAATGCCAAGACTTCCTGGGTATATGGTAATTGTTTATACACTGTGATCCCTCTTTAGCTCCAAAGATGACCTCCTTCTTTAGCTGTAGTGAAAAGTCACAATTGGCATACAGGCTATGAAAGGAGAATGCTGTGGAAGTAACTGATTAACGATAAGGTTTTCCTTCATGACAGGGTTCCATGACGTTGAAACCCTGATCTCTTTCCTGCTTCATCCTTTCTTCTGACCTTAGTTATGTCTATTCTAAGGACTTGGTGGAACTCATGCTGATAACCACCTTTGCCTGGGTCTCCCCTTTTCTATGATTTTGATAAATGCACTGATTCTTCTTGCAGTTTTCTAACTAGAAGCATGAAACAATTTCCATGCTGAGTACATTCTCTCTAGAAAATTCAGCAATCTCTTGAATGCATTCACTGGTAAGATAATATACATTCAGCAAGAGACACTTGGGATACATTGTTAAGGACATTTAGCTTTTACATAGTGGCAACTTCATTTATGTTTTGTTTATGCTATATTGTATTAACACTGGGAATTGAACATGTTCTTTTCTCAGTAATTAATCTGTTACAGATAAGACTGTCCATAAGATGAGCATTGGGGTGTACGATATATTAAATATCAGATTTTGGAAGCAAACAAGAAGAGGCAACAAATGGAAGACTATTAACATGTAACAGAAAAAATAGAGAAACGAAGGAAGAAAAGAAAGAAAGAAAGAAAGAAAGAAAGAAAGAAAGAAAGAAAGAAAACACTTTCATTTAGCCTGGTGTATCTCTTTAAGCTAAATATTTTGAAGCACAGGAGTTTTACATTAAGCAAAATTGAAAGGGTCTACAACTGTATAACTGTTTCCCCAATAATATTTAGACCTGGGACAGATCTCTCTGACACTTGGGAAGGCTATAAGGAGTGTACTCCAAGAGGGGAAATTCTTTTTATTTTTTTAATTTTTAATTTTTTTTTTTAACTTTTTCACTTTATATCACTCTCACTGTCCCCTTCCTGGGTACCACTACCTCATCTTTTCTTTATTTCCCCTCCCCTTCTCCACTGAGTGGGTAGGAGCCCCCTGGGTATTCCCCCACCCTGGCCTAGAATTGAATTTCTAACCAGAATCTACATAGTATCTGCATCAGCATTATCCTATAAGGGAAAATTGTGGAATATCTTTCATTGTTCATGAACAAGTGCATTGGAAATTATTTATTTGTTTGTTTATATTCTGACTGAATGGAATGTCAAGCATCAGACATCACAATACATATACTAGGATGGTACTCCACCACTGAGATAGATTCTTAGGCCCCCGGAATCTCTTCAGTAAATTGACAATTCTGTCTGCTCGAGTCTTTGGATTATTACTTTGTGAGCTTCCTTTTTCATCCTATAAGTACAAATATATATTTTTGGATATTTTCAGATGCTAACACCAAAGTAACAAATCATTTGGCCTGAATTCTACCAATGTGGTGTTGGATGTTAAAAGTGACTAGTGACTATAATTAAGTATCAATTTTCATGTATTAATAAAATATTTAAAACAGAAGATCCAGTGTAATAAAACTAGAATAATAGTCATTAAAGACAGAAATAATAGAAGTGTTGATAAGGTTTTAAAACAGCTATTTTATATGTTCCCATTGGTGAAGTATCTGATTCTACAGGAATCAAAATTTAATGATAATGCTTATATTCTAAAAAAAAAAAAAAAAAAAAAGGATGCCAGCAGATTCTGAGCTGTAGTGTTATACATCATTGTACTCATAAGGCAAAATAAGTCTCTTATCTTGCATCATGGCAAGTGTATACAAAGTCCTCATCTGATATTGAGATATATGGACATCATTTCAGCAAACTATTTTTCATTAAATTTCTATACTTCAATTTGAAACTGTGCACTGCACAACGAATCTTGCTGTTGACGAAGGAGACAATCAGATTTGACTTATGATACAGAGGAAAAACATAGAATCATTTCAGGAGTACTCATATTGAAAATGGAAAGTGTCTATTTCCCTGTTCTATAAAAAGCTTATTAGATCCACTGTACTAAGAGCATCTGACTTTATCCAATTGTGAGGCCTAGCCTTTGATTCCCTGTCTTTTATCAGGACCCTAGGGATAATTCAGGTTTGTGATGGTTTACAGATGTTTGCAGCTTTGTAATTGTTGTATAGCAATTTCCTCCGAGATAAAATATCCTACCTTGTAGAGAAGCTTCTTAAAGCATAGGTTCTAAAGCAGGTGAACCATTCCATCATCTAGGGAATTTTGTTAAATTCAATAAATAAACAACTTAGAAATTTCAGGAAGCCTCTGAAAACAAGATGCAGTACATTCTTTCATGCTCCTTCCTCCCTGTGATCATGTAAGTAGTAAGGATTGGTGGGAAACACTTCTCAGAGGAGCTCAGCTGTCTAGGATATGCAAAGCAGGTAGGATGCCCAGAAAGACACTCTCCAGCCTCTTGATCTGTCTTCAAGTTGTGTAGTGTGCTCCAGGTTTCCAGCATTTATGAGCTCTCATCCATGCCTAGGTGGACTTTTGGTGATCCAACTGTCTTTTATTCATTTCTCCACTTGTAAATAGCCCCTTACCCATATTCCTATAAGCACCTCAACTGTAAATCATTGGTTTGTCAAGTTGGATATTGGCAGAATCTTTTGTTTTGTGTGTCATCCTCAGTTACCTAGATGGTGTGGTTAGACGTTTGTTCAGGACTCCCAAGGATTACTGCCACACAACTGTAGTAAATGAGAATATTATTTATGAAGCGTTAGCAAATGGCCAAAATCAGGGAAGATGTATTCATGGATACAAACGACAGGACCAGGTTTAGCTGTGATACCCAAGGAATGTTTGTTATTGGGTATGGAAGGCATTGATGATGGAAGGAAGTGGAGGAAGTGTGTAGACAGAGAGTTGGCCCATACTTTAGGCAAAGAGGAAACATTTAGAATAACTTCAGCAGGAATTAAAATGTCTGTTGTTGGGCTTTGTAAAAGAAACTCTGACAGTGTGGGGCAGGCATTCCATTTGGAGTGGGAGTTTATGTATTAAACATGCTTGACTTAGAAAGAATAGCATGTGACATGATACTGAGATTTTGTTCTTAAGTTATTCTTTTGCATATTAACCAATTTAGCAAGCGATTGTGATATCCTTTTATTTCTAATTTGCAAAACGTCTTACTAACCAGTAAATTCTTATCACTTGCTACAATAACTTATGCTGTTGATAAATAAATGAGTCTGATATCCAGCTAAAATTCCAAAACATAAGTAAATTTATAAATTTTTTTTACCAACACTGATTGGAAACAATTGTGCACTATTCATTTAATATTCTGGAGTGTTCATGTTTTCTATGAGCAATTTTTCTGCATTGAATACTAGCTTGGCCAATAATTAAAAATAGATCAGCTAATTAAAGTCAGTCCTCCTTATAGTATCTTAGAATTTGTGGTGTGATTATTGCTTGTCGGTACATTGTCAGGATATTATACGTATGATTTCAATGGCTTTATGTGTGAGGAAATATTCACTATCTTTATTTACAACTATAGACATTAGACTGTAAGTGCAGTGAATTTTATATGAATGACTGTAATTTTATAGCACTGATTCAAAGAAAAATTTTGTCTGAGGATTATCAAAATACTGAAAGATAGAAAGATTTTAACAATTAGTTAAATGTTTTGCTAAGTATTACTATTGGATTTGCAGTCTTACATTGACTGCTAGATAGTGAGATACTGTGTCATTTTGTCTGTGTCATGGTTGCATAATTTAAATACTATTTGTGAAGAGATAAGTTAAAATTGGTATCATCAATTATGCTAAAAGTTATCAGTTAAAGAGAAGAAAGCTGCCCTTCAATAATAGGTTGTCTTCATATCTTTGGATTGGTGTAGTCCTATAAACAATCCCTGAAATTAATTGAAATTCCTGTGTCCCCAGGGTGAATAATGAAGATATTTACAAGGTTTTCACTTGACTTTCAGTTTTCTAGAGTTAAACAATCCTTGGTGTCTTTTGTTACACATTTCTTGATACCCCCTTTCATTAACGATTAACCTTATATCAAACGGTTCTGTGTAAAGTCTTCACACACAGAGAACATAAGTCTGTGCTAGGTTGTTCTTCTTTGTGTTTTTTTTGTAGGAAATAGTTTTGTAGAATTGTATTCATCTTCCCTCTTTTCTTGTCTCACTATTAGCTCCAAGAGAGCTATATTCTTATTGTCTTACCACATATAAACTAAATGACACATGAAAAAAATCATATCTACTGAATGCAATGTCTTGTGTCTAGCAGGGAAAACATAGGTCAATACCCTAATAGCTTAGTGCTATCATTGCTGGTATGTGTCTTTAATTTTGTTTTTATTACTTGC
Source organism: Rhynchomys soricoides (assembly GCA_019843965.1). Taxonomy (NCBI): domain Eukaryota; kingdom Metazoa; phylum Chordata; class Mammalia; order Rodentia; family Muridae; genus Rhynchomys; species Rhynchomys soricoides. The sequence goes on from JADRCH010000184.1 coordinate 4,433,657, forward strand.
TAAATTTTCCTCAAAGTTAGATCATCAAACTATCGTCCTCTTGGGAGATGGATCATTTAAAAACTAGGGTATGGTGGGAAACTATAGAGTACTGGAGGCTTGCCCTAAATCCGTGGCTCTCAACTTTCCTAATGCTGTGAACTTTTAATACAGTTCCTCATGATGTGTTGACTCCCAACCATAAATTATTTCATTGCTGTGCATAGCTGTAGTTTTGATATAGTTAAGAATAGTAATTGTAAATAGGTGTTTCTTTGATGAGGTGACTTTAGAACACAAATCTAGTATACCTAGCAGAGAAGTTAGGAACTAAGGAATTTAGAAAATCATCAAATATCTCATATGATATCAGCCTTAGAAGAATGCAGTTGACATCATGTTTTTTCCTAATTGGATTGTTATAATAATTAGTAAAGCTCTGGAGTATACTCCTTTTTAAGCCTGCAGTTTAACTGTGTTGCCCTAGAGTCACAAGGAATAAGAAGAAAACTTGATAAACCCTGAAAGAGATAATTATCATCAAATTGTGGCATTACAATGTTCTTAACTACAAAGGAGGAAAATACATTCAGCGGGGATGGGAGCTGCCTGTAGGTTGATGGCCTTGGGGATAGGTCAAAATAAGAGAGTTAAGAAGTATGTTGTTGTTGTGGTTTGTGCTGTTGTTGTTGGTGTGTGTGTGTGTGTGTGTGTGTGTGTGTGTGTGTTTCTAGGCACGTTATAAGCAATAAATCTAATGTAAATCTTTCACACCCAAACACATGAATATAAGAGGTCAGAATTTTATGCCAAACACTGGCTCAAAAATATGAAATGAAATTATGTCTCTTGAGACAACATTTAATCAGGTAAAAGTTGTTTTAAATAATCACCCACGACAGCAATGCAGCATTGTGCATTTCCTCAACACAACAGAATTTGTCCAGTAGTTTTCACAAAAAAAAACAAGCAATGTTATTTTCTTAAACTTACTTCTGATTTCTGACAGATAATCTGAATTGAATAAAATTGATGACATGAGTTAATGTCAGTTACAGAATTTCATGTTAAATTGCCACTTTAAACTGTATGCTAAGCAAGTAGCTTGAGCATTTTCTTGCATGCGTAGCCTTAATTCCTTAAAGGAAATTAGTGAAGTCCTTAGCATTTACTCCCAGGAAGCAAAACTGTAGTGAAAAAGAAGCCAAGCCAAGTATTTGATAGATTACAAATAAGAAAGTTTCAGTATTTTTTTTTGTGAAACCACATATAATATGGTTTCTAAAACTCATCTTTTCCACATGTAAAGAACTATTTCCAAAGCTCTAATTATTACATCTTGTATAACCATGACCCAAGAAGCCCATTTTCTTACATTCTGCTTTCCACTTTATTAATGAGACAGGTTTTTTTTGTTGTTGTTGTTGATTTTGGTTTTGGTTTTTTTTTTTTTTTTTTTCTTATTGTAGCAGGAAGGTGATTCTCCAATGTTCGTATTATTCTGTTTGAAGCTGTAACATTCACCTAAGATATCATAAGTCACTGTGTAAAGGATCCACAAATGTAATACATAAAATATTAAGAAATAAGAAAAGAGATTTCAATCATTTACATAAAAAATAAAGTCTTTAAATGTAGGAGCTAGAATATGTTTCCTTTTTGAACATTAGTTCTAAGACACAAACTTCTCTTTTCTTCTCTCTAATTTCTTTCTCTTCAGTCTTTTTAATAATGTGATTCACATGCAATAATAACTATACTCAATAAATGACTATTACCAAATAGCATTGTTAAAAGCAGCAAAACTGTCTAACTTATGTGATGTTAGAATGGATGAATAAAGCCTTCTTTTTTTGTAAGTAAAGAGCAAGGGTCAGGTACATGTTTGAGGAATAATAGGAGAGACATTCTTCAGAAAAAAAGCCCAACAAAGACTGGGGCCAAGTGGTAACGATCACTTGTGGAAGACTCATGACCTAGAAAGCCAATGTAGTTTCCCCCCTCTTCGACTGGAGTCTATGTTCTGTTGAGATACTCACAGTCCCAGAGGTGAATAGTGATGTAGACAAATACCACAAAGTGTTTGGAAATAGTGTAAGACTCTTTTTGGGCAGTTTGCTCTTCTCACAGCTGCTAAAGTATTTCAATTAGGACCTTTAACCACATCTTTCTATTTTTGGACTCCCAATCCTACACTCAGTCTGGTCCCTCCAGGATTTCATTGTTTATATACTTACTTTTATACCTGTTATCAGTTATTTTTCAACTCACCACAAAGCAAAACACTAGTAGATATGTCTTACAATTTATAGACTAGTATCTAGGACTAAGAGGTTGGTATGACACTGACCTTCTCCCACAACTGAATTTCAACTAAAGAGTTCAGGCATTAGGCCAGTACTGATTCTTCCTTTTGTAACAGTATTCAGTGGGCAATAATAGCAGGGACCTCAGGGTAGCTAAATGACTTAGGGTATGCTTCTGAGCCCTTTGTATACGTGGTTACATTTTTCAATAGTTGAATTGTATTTCCCTGTATTTACTCAGATTCTAAAATTTGAGTCATTATTCCAACAGCTACCTATATTACTTTAAAAATATTTTTCTATTATTTACTAATGATGAATCCTAAATAGGAAATTATTAATTCAGACCAGTGACTTTTGTACTTTATGCAAAGGTTTATGACATGTGCTGTTATGTATTCTCGGACTTTCCTGGTAGAAACACACAAACTAGCTATGCTATCAGTCATCAATGCAGAGTTTGAGAGATAATAAGGTGGATTAAAATTTATCCAGAAGTATATAAAAATGATGAGAGGTAGAGGACTTTATTCCTGGCACCCAGAAGCCTAAATCCTAATTATCTTATTTAGCAATTCATCTTTACATAGATCTCATATTTTAATACTTATGAATTACTGATATATTCAAATTGGTTGATTCCAAATTGAGAAAAAGAATTCTTCTTTCAAAGAAAAAGACTCTTTGCTGAGTCTTGTCCGTTCCAGAGACATTAAAAAATACCATACACTGGGCAGCTTAAGTCAACAGTAATTGTGATTCAGACTTCTTGAAATCTGAGACCAGCAGAGCAGCTTCTTATGAACCAAGCTTCTTTTGCTTGATTCTAGAATGCTTTTTTACTATCTCTTCATGTGGTACAAAGGGCTTGCTTACTCCCTTGAATTTCATTTATAAAAGAAGAGAAAAACTCTTCTCAACCATTCCCCCTCCAATTTATTGAGAATTTGAATAGCTAAACGCAAGTTCTATAGGGCACACAAACATCTCAATTTATTTTCCTGTCTATTCCATTTTATTTTTAATATTTGGTATGCATGTAGAATTCAAGTATGACATTGACCCATAAGTGATATGAGAGCCTTTGTTGCAATGCTTACTTCATAATGGTTAGCATAGTGCGGTGTAATGTATCATTTCATCTAATTCACAGAATAATATTAATAAGTAACTATTATTACCATCCACTTTTGAGTACTTTCTGTTTCTTTGAATGGATGTTAGAAGAAGTCACAAATACATTCACATTCTATCTTTTCTATTTACTAATTATGTTATTTAAATACCCCATTTCCTTGAGAAATTTTACTTTATTCATTAATAGTTTGTTTTTCATATCTGAGTATTTCATATTGTAGAATCAAAATAATTTGAGTCCATCCAAATAAATGTAAACTATTTCGTAAAGAGATGGGAAGCAAAGCTCCTCTGCTGAGTGCAGTTCTGAACTCATGTGAATGAAATTATATGTAGAAAAACCTACTGTTATTCTCTCCCTGTGTCCAGGTCTTTAATCTCTCTCCAGAAGTTCCATGTTTCCTCTCTATACCGTGATGTTAATTGTATGATGGATGTATCTGTACAAACATGTGTTTCTTTTCTTAGCCCGTTTCTTTTCATTTTTCAAAAACAATAATTAACATTTGTATTGCATTTATACTGTATTAGATAAGGTACATAGTGTAGAAATTGAATGATTAAAAATCCCTGGGGAGTTGTAACAAAAATGTTACATTTTATGTACATATGTTATACCAGCTTATATAAAGAATTTCAAATCTTCTAATTCTCATGCACTTTTACTTCCTAGAACCTGATAATTCAAAGTAGTAAAAGAAAAGCCAACTATCTCTGCACTAGTTAACATCTAGTGATGAGTTGTGCTTGCTGACCATAAGGTTGCCCTCATGTTCTCATAGGTTAGCCATTCTTACAAAAATTTATCATGAACTCAAACTGGCAATAAAATATGAAAAACAAAACTTTTTAGAAGCACCAAGTCTCCCTTGACACAGTCCAGGTAGACAAGACCATTCAACTGATTCACTTTTCCTACCAAGTTTCCTCCATTGCACAGTCAAGTAATGCTATTATGTTTTTACTTCTGATTTAATATATGGCTGCATTTATTGTTTACTAACAAATTCATATGACTCACCCCCTACAGTCTGTAATGAAATGGAACTTTAAAACTTGGGGTAAATATTTAGTCTTCTGTTTAATATAGGGGAGTTAAATAACACTGACATATTTTCTAGTTTTATGACTTACACATTGTTAGGGATATGTCATCCTCCACTTTTTTTCAGCTAGTTTAAAATTATATTTATTGATAATATTTAGCAATTATCAATAAATGTACCTATCCTTAGAACTTATAAAGAACCAAAGATTTTGATTAATTTATTTTCAGTTTTCTATTCTTTCTCTCCATATATGTGTGTGTGTGTATTTAATAATTTTTCATAATTGTTACCTGAGTTAGCAAACTATGAGTAAGGATGTAACAAAGAATAAAGTGGAGGAGCTGTTAATGAAGAACACAAAATAAGCTTTTAATTCTCACAGCTACTTGTACATACATGCAAATGTAGTTATACACACATGTGCATTTGTACACATGCAAACACACACACATAAACACACACACACACACACGCACAATAAAACTCAGAAGAGATATATTCTAAGCAAATTCCTTGTCTTCATCACTCAACTTTGACTAAGGGAATAAACAAGGAGCTTTGTTCCAAATACCTTAGCACCATTCTAACTAATTTAGGCTAGAGCTTCTAGTGACTTATGACTTTACCACTAAACAATCATGAAGCATGTTTTGGAACCAAGGCTCATTGTGCTCACTGATTTTATTAATTTTTACTAACTGTGGCATCAGCAGTACAAAAATAAAATTACAAGAAACCAGAAATGTTTGAAACTTTTATTTAAAAGAAAAATATGGTGCAGGAAATTATAATATAGCCTGCAGACATTTCTGAGCTCCTTTTAAGAGTCCAAGTGCATACAGTATGTAGGACAGAGTACTTATTTTTTCAGATATGTTAGAGCTAACATTGAAATGTCAGTAGTTTCTTCAACCGTTGTTTTACAGGAACGTTTCCTTTCGTCTCATCTCCAATTACTAGGAATTCGAAGATTTTATAATAAAATCATCCTCATGTTCAGTATGTTATTGTGACTTTTCACCCCCATGCTGTGGAGTTCTTTAATTCCTTGTGAATTCTTCAATTATCCTGTCAAGTGGAGATGGACTCTTTAAATCTCTATTAGATGACTAATAGTCACTGTCTTAGTTTTATTTATTATGAATCATTAGTACATCAAAAGTTATCGTTTCCCTTTTGTTTTATAAGGGAATTTATCTTTAAGTAAATGTCAATAACATTATGTAGCTTATGGTACAATTTCAAACACCTGCATGATAATTGACAGTGGATTCAATAATGATATTACCTTTTTACCTGTCTTTGAATGTAGTCTAATAAATACAAATAACATTTTAATGAATAAACATATAAAGATGGAAAAATAACAATTTAGTTAATGACACATATCTATTTCTTTAATTCACAATACAGTTAGTACAGAAGATGAGAAAATAATCCTGTTGACTCCATTTAACAGAAAATTATGTGGTCCACTACCCTTAGTAATCCCTACTTTAGATACCAAGCTATGTCTCAATCCCTAAATATTCTATTTAATGTCTATTGGGAGGAATTTTCTCAACTGTGGAGCTATTTTCATGTCCATTTAAACTATTATTTTAGCAGCATGTTGCATGATCCATATATCAAAACAAATAAATACAGATATCTATTAAAAACATTTAGTATGATATCAAGAACTGCATAATTTTTACCAATGCAGAATAACTGCAAACCTAAATGGTTACTTAAATGATAACAAATGATCATGACAAAATAAAGTTTCAAAAATGCCTAGTTAGACCAAGTTTAGCAAAAACCCTGTGTTTCTTCAGACGACTATAAATAACATGTTACCAGCACAGCCTGCATTGGCCTGAGTTTGTTGTTTTATATTGTATCTTGTGGCAATGGCTTATTATCATAAGTTGTCTAATAAATGTGATGGATTGTCCAATTAACTCTTCATCAGCATCAGTTTTTGAGGATGCTACCTATTGAAACTGATGGTGGTTTATGACCTCCATGTTGCATATCTGGCTAATTGCTCCTTGGATAATAATTATTAAGCTTCTTGTGCCTCATTCAGTCATTTTGTTTTACAAATTACGATGCCACAGAGTTTCCCAATTCATTTGGTTTTACAACTACGAGTCACCCGGGATTACTAAAGGTCTCCTGTAGGAGGTTAGCAACACAGGAACCTTGGAGGAAATTACAGATCTCTCTGTTCTGTAGGTTTTCCATCGACCGCCACACTGACCTGGAAAGACAGTTCAACATCAATGCAGATGATGGGAAGATAACACTGGCAACTCCACTGGACAGAGAACTAAGTGTCTGGCACAACATCACCATCATTGCTACTGAGATCAGTAAGTGTCTGGGCTTGTTTCTTCCTTGTGTGCATGTATTTATTTGGTACCCACTGAACACATGGTAAATGGCCTGCTCTAGATAGTTTGTCATTGAGATTTATTTCATTTTTCACAAGAAGACTTTGAAGGAGTCATCTCAACACAAAGCGATTCACACTGTAGTAAATTAAGAAATGTAATTAATATATGTTTGGAGGAAACATTTACATATCTGACTAGTTTTGTAGTTTTAATTATAGAACTATTAAGATTTCTTTAATGAAATTCAGCATTATATTTTTTCTGAAAATCATGTGTAAAATCTGCTCTTTTATAGGGAAATAGTTTGCAGTGTTACTAAAATAACACCTCTGTCTGTCTTTGATAATGTGGGGCATTTTATGTTTAATGAAGCTACTACAATAACTACATGCTAAAAATTCATATCACACAATCTTTGCAAGCTTGCACTTTTCTTAACTAACTTTTATATTTAAAAAAAAAAAAGTGAAGTGGGGGAGATTGAAGTCCTCCAGTGACCATGTTCAAAATCAGATATAGCAGTATGTATGTACAACTTCAGTGCAATAAGGAAAGATAGACAGATTGTAAGAGTTTGCTTGACAGTAGGTCTAGCTGAAAAAGCTAGATCAAGGCTCAGGGAGAAATCTGTCAAAATGTCAGATGAAGAAATGACTGAGGAAGACACCAGAGAGTCAATCTCTAGCCTTCACATGTTGGCAAGTGCCCAAGGAGGCACCCACACACATGCACAGTACACACACACACGTGCATGTACACATATATACAAACACAGAAAATTATAAAAAACATTCTTTACTTTTTATTCCAAGCAAAATACATATTTCATGATATACACACACACATATATATGATATATATATATATCATATATTTATCATACACACACATATATATATATATTCCTATAAAAATCATGATAAAGCCTTCAACACTGCACAAATTCAAACAAGATGATACTGTATTCTAGAAATACCTGTGGGAAAGAGATTGTGAAAACAAATATTAATAATCTTGTTTTTAATCCATAGCAAAATAAATTTAAAACGGGAGGTGAACATTCGAGTCATGGGCTCTTACTTACCCATACCACAGAAATGGTGCACAGGAAAGTTAGACCTGTCTACTCGAAATGCCACCCTTTGTTTTCTGGTGGCAACTGTGAAAACAAGGGAGCATCCCTGAGAAAAAGGTACAATCTAATAGATGACCAGGTTAAAGAAGGAAGCGTGTCTGAGCTGTGAGGAGGATATCCTGATTGGAGATTTTTGAAAGCAGAGATGTATCTGTATGCAGTTGGGGTACAACTATCATCATAGCACTGAGCGGACAGACGAAGGGAGATCTGAATTATATCTAAACACGGTCTACCTATGAGAGACCTCCTTCCAAAAACCAAATGCACACGAGCAAATCTAAAGACAGAAGAAGAGCTTCTGTGTGGGTTGAAGTATGTTTAAGCAGGAAGAACATCTGGGTATGGATGGATATGTGCCTTGGGAACTGCCCTTTCTGCTTTGATGTTTTCGCCCCTAAGGCCTTAGTCTGGCTGTAGTTTCTTCCATTGAAACATTAAGGGGACAATAAAACAAAGTACATCGTTTGCTCGCCTGGGTTTATTAGAAGTGTTAAGCCCATTCAGAAGTGCACAGACATGAAATGCTTATAATTTATAGTGCTGATGCACCATTATCACCTTCAGTCTCTAAGACAGACGCAAAACTGTACCTCATTATGTTAGTTTAAGACTATGTAAAGCTTGGAAGAAAAAATAGTTTTGTATAAAGGATGAACACAGTAGTTACTTTTAAGAGTAAATTTTTCATGAATAGAGTGCAATCTATTCAAGTTAACCTTAACCTGTGCTCCATTTTTAATGAGAATGATTCTTCCACTTTAATATTCATCAAGGATGTCCCAATTATAAGCAATCATGTACTTCATTCTAAGGAACAAAAGTAAATGAATTCACCAAACAGGTGTTTAAGAAACATTTCAGGGCAATCTAGAAACAAAAGATTCATTTTCAAGGAATCTCAAAATGAGAAAGACAAAAGAAAACAGATGTTCTGGGCCAATGAGCTATTAACTTTAGGAAGACAAGAGTACCAAAGCTCCATCAGGGAAGATGCAGGTTGGTTGCTTACTTCAGGAATCATTGAATCTGTCATTCGTAGCACCCATGTATTCAGTGTGGATACTGCAAGGAATAAAAACACCCAAACTTCTGCAGAGATTTCCTTCCCTTAGCCCCAGAAACACTTACCTGTGAATGAGTGTACTGGGTTGGGCTGATCCATAGAGAGGGAGAGAGGTGAGAAAAACCATGAGTGCTTAAAACGCAAACTGTTCCATTTTATTGAGGAGGAAAAAAATGTCAACATGGACCTCCACTTGATGAGCATAAGATGTTAGTAAAAGATGTTATGTAATAAAAATGAAAAATAGCCTTTCCTGTAATAGTGAGATAGCCAGTTAAGATTATTATCATTTTTATTGTCAATATAAGAAAATAAAACTATAAAAGAAGATTGACAAAATAATTTTTGTAATATATTTTCATAGTAATGATGTGGATTTGTGTCTGACAAAATTTGTTCACTTGGTTTCATACAGAGCAAAAGCTCAGGGTACTTCTTCCTTCAAATGAACTCAGCTTCACTGTGAACTTTAGAGGATTTAAAGTTGATAAACACAAGCATGTGTAGATCTGTTGAAATAAGATTCTCTGCCTGTCTCTGTCTGCCTGTCTCTCTGACTCTCTCTCTCTCTCTCTCTCTCTCTCTCTCTCTCTCTCTCTGTGCACGCATGTTTGTGTGTGTGTGTGTGTGTGTGTGTGTGTGTGTGTGTCCCTGCATGTGTGTTTTACTTGTGTGCGTATTCAATTTGACTACAGCTACACTGTCTGGCCAGTGCCAGTGAGTTTCCACGATCCTTTGGCTCTCTCTCACAGTGCTAAAGTTAGTTCAAGGCATTTTGAATTTAGGTATTCCAGGTTATATAGCAAGCAATTTACTCTGTGACTAATCTCACAAACCTGTACTTAATTTCATTTAACTTGGTGAGTACAATGACATTGATTGGTTAGTTTTACTCAAGACAAATCATTCGCATAAAAAATGTAAACACAAAACTATAAATCTATTCTCACTCTTATTTAAAGGATTTTAATTTTCTTGGTTTTGTTTTTGCTTTTCATTCATGTCCTTAATACTAACAAGAGTGAGAATATAAGGTTTTTTTTTTTTTTTAATTTTGCATTTAAAGTAAATGTAAGGTTAGGAAGAATAAATAGAAAAACTGTAAGTGTACAATTATAACCAATAGGTAAACTAGAGATAATAGGATCACCAGAACGCAGAATATCGTGAATTGATTTAGAGAATTGATTTGACTCAGTTTGAGTATGGAATATTGAACATAATATTTATCTTTAAAGCTATCTGCCCCATCTTAGGAAAAATATTAAAATGGTACTTATTTGTCTAATATCAATATTAAAGCTATGCAGGACAACAGAACCCCATAGGAGAAGGCTCTAATAATGATAGAGAAATGTTCATTTCCCAAGGAACAACTGTAAATTCCTGTCTGGATGCTTTTTCATCAGACAAAAAGATTTAAACACATGAAATTAAACTAAGAAGTGGGTTTTAGGGAAGTCCATATGTTATCTATTTTGTGAATAGAGATGTCAGCCTTTATCCTCTTGTGTCAGATTAACTTAAATGAGGCTGAGATAGCTCTCTGTGTGCATTACCAAAGTGTTTCAGTGATTACAGATCGAGCCTGCTTTCCTGATCAATTGGCACATCTCATGAGACCCATGTGCCTGCAGTTAGACACCCATGTGTTATCAGGAGATTAGGCTGGGTACTAACAACAAGCTCATCTTCAGAAACTACACCACATGGCTGGTGTTTACCCACTTGTGTTATAACATGTTGACTAATTTAATAGTGAGAATATTAAATGGATATTCTCCATTAATATTATATTAAGTGGAATAATATAAAAGTTGGAATGCATTTAACCCTCAAACCACCCTTTGAAAGTAGGTAAGCTCAGACCGTGGGACTCAGAGATGGATTTAGTGAGCTGTTCAATATTTTGCACAAAGCAAAAGTTGAGTGTGAAAGCAAGTACAAAATCATCAGTTGGATCTGCTTTCCCCCTCCTCTGTTTTCTTGTTCAATATGAATTCTGTCATCAATACCTATTTCCTGAAGTGAATGAAGAAATCAGCTTTTCTCTGGAGTAAGAAAGCGTGAAAATATTAGTTGGATGACTTGTATATACTCATATAAGAAAGTACATTAGGGATAAGGATATTCCTGAGCATGCTCAGTTAAGATCAACTCAAGAAGGAGAAGACAATAGACATGTTAACGCCTGCTGAGGTCAGAATCACCCTACCTATCCAGAAATAGTTAAAATGGATGGCAGGCAGAAGGACTTCCATGGTTGTCCAGCATGCACCATAAAGACAGTGAAGACGAATGCCTCTGGGCATACTCAACTTTCTTCCAAATGAATTAGTAGAATGAATAATGAAAAGATACTTTGAAGGCACTTAATGAATACAATTGTACTATATTCCAAAAGAATATTAAATTTCATAAACAGCCAGCCTCTTCCTCCAAAAGTGCAGGTCTTTTTGTATAAAAGGGCCTGACTTGCCTAGCAGTTAAGACTTTGCGAGAAAGGACATTTGTATATTGTCAAAGCAGGTCATCTCGTTCTAATGTTTATAAAAAGGACAACACAGAGTTTTGAGATTTTTTAAACTGGAATTTTAGCTCCATATTAGATATTGGAAAAGAGATCAGAAGTCACAATGTGGTTCACTTGAAGGGGACTATTGTTTGCAATGAATATCTTCAACCCTATTAACTTTACAAAATCGATTATAATAAATTAATAAGAAACTAGAGTGGTGTCTCCCAGTAAAGAGCACGTGTTGCTCTGGCAGAAGACCATGATTGGTTTACATCACCCATTCAGCAACTCACAACCATATAAAATTCCCATTCCACCAAATCCAACGTCATCTCTTGATCTCTTCCAGCACCAGAAACCCGTGGAATGTAAACTCTGAGAGAAGAATCTATTTTCAATAAATATAAGTATGAAAAATAATAAAAAGTATAAATATATGAAGTGGAAATTAAATGAAAGATACATACCTGTTTTAAACCCTATCAATATTTCAATATATTTCCCAATTAAACAAAAATTCTCATATGAATAAAATTAAAAATAAGTAGTTGTTTAAAACAATAATCAAATAAACAAAAAAAGTAAAGAAAAGTCCATTTCTTACAATATCAACCTGTCACTAACTTAGATCCATAGAGGAGTGATTCCAGCAATCATTGTTCCAGATGTTTCTTCAGTCACTTAATGTCCAAAATAAGGTGACTTATTTGCATTTATAAGTATTAAAGAAGGGGACAGAGGAAGGCGGTGTTTTATGTTTGTTCTCCTTCTTTTCCTTTTGTTTTTTTTTTCCTCCTCTCTTTGGGTTTTCATTATACACTAGTCTGAGAGTTGAGGAAGAGCTTGGAGATAAAAAATTATGAGTTATAGACACAGGTATAGGAGAGATATGAAACATTTGAAGAAATTGAATTGCTTAGAATAATCTGGGCAGGATCCTTCCAGATGCACTTAACACTAATTTTAAAGGTTGTGCTCTGTGCAAGACTCAATGGTGTGGCCTAAAAAGTGACAAAACTCTAGAACACTATACCTGGGTGCTGGCAGCTATGTACAGAAAGCACACTACTGGTGGTTAACTGAAAGAATTCGAAGCAAGAAACGTATAATTTCCAGTTAAATTAATTTCTTTGAGTTAGTAATAATACACTGCTCAGGCCCACTATGGTGAATTGTACACAATACTGCTCATGAAGCTTTTCACTAATGATGGTTGAATCTCCAAGGGAAAATACTAGTTTGATAGCACTTAAGGAATAATTCTTCTTGGCTTAAAGCCCAGTTGCTAGAGTAATTGCTACATCCAACAGTTGCTATATCCAACCTAGGATGCTAAACATATGTAGTGGTAGTAGTAGTAGTAGTAGTAGTAGTAGTAGTAGTAGTAGTAGTAGT
>JADRCH010000184.1:4446632-4555982 GCA_019843965.1 Rhynchomys soricoides
GTAGTAGTAGTAGTAGTAGTAGTAGTAGTAGTAGTAGTAGTAGTAGTAGTTGTTGTTTTATTTTGGATCACTCATGGAGAAGTTCTAGAGTTGATAGGACTTAAAGTCTTGGCCATGTCTTAGTCTTATAATTTTAGGCACAATATTTCTTCATTTTACTCTCAATTTTCTCATCCGGGAAGTGGAAGTCATAATTAGTCTTTTGATCTTGGGGATAGTCACAATTGAATTTGAAGGGATAATACTATGGCTTTGAGGGAAGAGTATATCAATATACTTTGGAAGATGATAAATTCTTCCACTTTTTAAAATAGTTAATCTAGTTCCTAGACTTTGATTTATTTCTGAAGTTAACATTGTTTACTTACTAAATTTATGTTATCTACTCTCCATTTCATCTCCTTCCTCATAGTGAAACAAAAAGAAAACAACAGCAAAAAAAAAGGAATGGATCAAAGCCTGCTTGTTACTGCTAGGTGTGGATCTTTGTGTGACATGTTTCTTCAGTGATCTCCCTCATCTTATGCCCTTGTTTCAGGCATTGGAGATTGACCAGTTATCAAGGCATGGCTTTTATCAGGCACATACTTAAATACTTATGTGCTAAGAGTCTGGATGAACTGAAGGCTTCAGATTCATCATTAAGAAAGTGTGTATGCTTCAGTGAGTGTCTTTGCCTATCACAGGGTCAAGACTAGAACTTCACTAGGATCTGGAACATTTTGTGATTAGAATAGAATGAGAATGGAAGACAGGACTTTTTAAGTTTCCTGTGTACTAGAAACGTGCCTCTCAACCAAAGCACTAGTAAAATCTGACTGAGTACTCTTGAAATCCTAAAGTTTTAAAAGTGTATCTTTAAGACTTTAGTTAAGTCACCTACTCTCATGCAACATTATGTTATGGTTGTGTTTTGTAAATCAGTGCTTTCTCCTAGATACCCAGTAAATACTTAAGAAATATGTGCTAGATAAAGGAGTAAATAAAGAACATATGAAATTAACACCATTAGGAAACCCTGATGAATTCTGATTCCAGAAAGACACTATTAATAGACTGGTGTGAATTAAATTTTAAATATACATCATTCAGTGATTAGTTGCACTTTTCAGGCAGAAAAGCACTCTTGTACTATTGGTATCTAGATTCTTAGGTCATTTTTTTTTTTCCTAATTGACTAACAATCTGCAGAACAAGTGGTGGTTGCATTCCTTGTATGAAAATTCTGGAGTATTGAGTGTACATACAGTGGCTTCTCGTGACAAATCAACCAATCTTGGGAATGTGAGGCAACAAGAAAGATATGAGTGGAGAGGACACTAGGGTCTCCTGTCCCTAAAAGAGCCAGGCATGCTGATCTAGTAAACTTTATTTCTCTTCCTTTCAAGAGCCCTGAGGCAAGCCTTGAACAATACCATCCCATAATTCATTACCCAACAAGTCTACTTATCATTTAATCTGATCTGTATTGAGGAAGCAGCAGCAGGATACAGAACAACAAAGCCCAAATAAAGAGAGTGCAGCATGTTTTCTGATTACAGGAATCCTTAATCCAAAGCTCTAGGAATGAGACTAAAAATACAGTCTCTGTTCCCGCTGAATGTCCCCCAGCCACCTGCATTTCAGAGCAAGCCAAGTAGCCTGTTACAAAGATGCTAGACATTGAAACATGATAACTTGTGGTGCTGTATGCCAGTCAATCAGCAGGCACATTTATTTGTATTATATTTAGGAGCTTGGCTTCTCTCTGAGGACAAAAACTACCATCAAGTGTAACCCACGTACAAAGACTATTGTTTGCTACAAGGAAGTACCACACATACTCAGTTAATAGCTGCCAAATGTCTGGATCCAGACACATACATTTTCTAAGAAATGAGAGACTACCAGTTTTTTGAGTTGCAGTAATTCTGGAAGAGAAGCTGCATCAAAATTGTGATAAACACAAAGCACTGATACAGTGTACTTTTAGGTGTAAAAGCCATTCCCAGTCAAAATTGGCAAAATACAGCTAGCCTTGCCAACACATGAATTTTCTTCTCACAGGTGTCGTAATTATCTAAATTTTCATAAATAACCAAAAAACCGGGATCAGACAGGGTTTATCTCATTATAGTATTGCATGCCTCTTGAAAACATGTTCAAGTTAAACTCTACTTTGAAGCAAGAAGGTAGGATTAAGCCCAGAGTATCCTCTTAAAGTGAGAAAATCGGGAAGAAGTAGATAGAGCTGTAACATAAATTTGAAAGCAATTCTTGGCATTTGTTTGTGAGGCAGGGACAAACACACTAATACACTAACAAAGAAAATAAGTACTCAGGATCTGAGAATACATCCTGGAGCAGGATAATTCATGAATAGATCAGAACACAGGGAAGAGGGATGAGGAACTACATCTATGAGCCAGCATTTAGGATCACTTAACACTGATTTCAAGTAAGTTCCCTTCTTGGACTAATGCTGGTCTCACTATGAAGAGCAAAGCTACAGGCCTGGTACTCTTCATTCAAAATAAAAATAAAGCTGGATTGGAGGTGAAATTTGAATAAACTGATATCTACTTTGGTTTGAATGTACTGCTTGAAAAGCAGTAGATACATATGGAGACTGTAAGTCCTATTGACTGGGACACAGAGAAGTAAGCAAGAGTGTCATGTTTGCTCTGAGCTGTGCAGTGCTCTACTCTTATCTCTGTTTCCTAATGTGATTAACTCTCACATGGCTGTGAATCAACTCCACCCTTTCTTTCTTCCAATAAAGCAAAGATAAAGTACAAGGTTACCAGATTGTTTGATAACTGTAGATTTGATACTAAATCTGCTGGAGTCTTAAGACCAATTTCTGAACTGTATTATATGTCTGCTCCTGAAGACTTAGAAAGAACATTTCGCTCATACAGATAAAATTTCGAGTGGGTTCCTGCAAAATAAATAAATAAAATAAATAAATAAGTAAATAAATAAATAAAATGGTTTTCTCTGCTCACTCCAATCTTATGTTTCCAAATCTTCAACAGCGAAGGTCAGCATTTTTGATTATGCAAATGTTCTCCCATCAATTCAAAATTTTAAGATTCCCACAGTTTTCAAGAAATTCTTCATTAGAGATTTATGAAGCACAGAGTAGGAGGTTAAAGTTTTTTCCCACTAAAGGAATTGAATGGTTTTGGACTGGATGGATGTGACCCAGATGAACACGAGAAATTTAGTATTTACATTTGTTGAAATCTCCTGCACTGGAATATAGAATTTTAGAAAGCCCCGCTTTCTAAAATGATTAAACTCTGAATTGGGGACTAATATTTATGTCTAAGTGTTTCGACTACCCACTAGGGTAAGCCAGGAGTGACACTGTAGTTGTCACCACACCCCCTTGTTATAATTGAACTGTGAATGCAAAATAATGGGCAGGAGAGGTAGACAGAGAAGAAAACTGGATAAAAATTGTGGACAAGAATGGCTAGGACACCATAATAAAAGAAATATGAATTCCAAGTGGGCTTCTATTATCAGTTTCTTTGCTGTATATAAGCAGTTTCCTTGCCCTGTTTAATTTGTTAATCAGTGAAAATAAAATTGCCATATATAATACAAGGCTAAAATTCGCTTGGGATATATAGGAAATTGATATGTATATTATATTGTGAGGCATATATATATATATATATATATATGTATATATATATATTCAGTTCACATATCATATAAACTAGCTTTGATAAATACACATTGTTTTCAAACAGTGAAATGTGTTGAGTCTTCTCTGCATGTGCTTTTACAGTGAACTCCATTTACGCTATGTTTAAGGGATGAAACATGTTTTATAAAAATCACTTTTTCTTGGCTTTATTTAACTGCTTTGTTTAGCAAACACATAAACAACTAATGCACTGTGAAAAAATATGTGCTTAGAAAATTTTTCTTTTATTGATGGTGTTTAAATAAGATTTGTCATTTGGTAGTGCGTTAGGCACAGTATCTAACTCTCTTTGCCTGTTTATATTTCAGTATCTTAGAAAATAAAAATACCCATACTGAGCCAGCACTTGATTTCCTGCTGAATTGTTTTTCACATTTCCAATATAATTATGTTACAGTTACAAAGAAACAAAGATGAACTCTGCTGAATACCATAGAAACCCGTGTTTGTACATATATATATATGATCTAAGATAGACACTGATGTGAGGATGACTTCTCAGGGTAACTGCTACCTAAGATAAACTTGAAAATATCTAGATGTTTATTAGAAGTGAATGGTTAGACATGAACCTTAAAGAGCAGTTCTATGTCCTATAAATGACCCATAGCATAAGAACACAAGACCTCAGAGAAAATAAGAAGTGCTGATTTTATTATCTTCTAGTGAACTCTGTCCTATGAATGAGTGCTTTTGTCTGTAATGGCATCTATCATAAAGAGCTTTAAGGTCAACTAGGCCACTACTAAGTACACCACATAAATATAGAATATCTGCTTAACATATCAGTAATTCTAACCAGAGACACAGGTTGTTGAGATCCTAGTTCTTGTCTCCATGGAGCTTCTGTAGAGAACAAAACAACATTGGGCTACAGTTATGTTGCCCAACTGGAGATATGTCACATGTACACAGCAAAATTAAGGAGGTGATCAATTTTACCTGTCATCTGCTTTCTTGGTGGTATTGTATCATCAAGGCAGGCAATGCAGCATGAAAAGCAGTAAAGCAAGACTGCCATAGACCCTGAACAATAGAAGGGCATCCAAAAACTTCCCCCTTATATTGTGATGAAAATGAGCAACTTGTTCATCTTGATCTAATGTGTGTGTGTGTGAGTGTGTGTGTGTGAGTGTGTGTGTGTGTGAGTGTGTGTGTGAGTGTGTGTGTATGTGTGTGTGTGTGTGAGTGTGTGTGTATGTGTCTCTGTGTGTGTGTGTGTATGAGTGCATGGCAGCTTTAAATTCATGCACAGTTATTTCCACAAAGATCTTCTGAATATATTTGAGTAAGTAGTAATAATCCTCAGTGACAAAATTTGAAATGTGGCCCAAGTGTGAAACTTTTCTGAGGGCTAATCTGATGACAGAAGTGGGAAATATTACATCATAAAATTCTGTTTCAGGCACAAGATTATCAAAACTATTTCATTAAACCCTCAGGGCCACATTGTTCAATCTGTGGAAATTAAATAAATTTGAGTATATTATATTTTTGGGATTGAGTTTTTTTCTTATTATGCATATACAAAATTCTAAATGGCTAAGAAATTTTAAAACTCAGAAAAGTCTAGTCACAAGTTGTTTGTTTGATACCTGCAGAATAGTTGGGGTAAATTAGCACAAACGTACACAAGGTCTACCCCTGGTTATAATAGGTCAGAACAGGTTATTAATGTGTGCATATTTTAAAATCAATTCTGGGATGATCATGGTTGTGAAATGGGCTCTTGATAACCCCTAATATATATTGATTATAATAATCAATAATATATATATATGCAATTGTATAACATTTAGATACAAAATAAATAATTATTTGAAACGTTGAAAGTTAATACTGAATATAAACATTTCTTAATTTTAGGACGTAGGTTTGATATTATGTGTATATGGGGAAAGTATAAGAATCATGATGTTTGTGGATTACTTGGGGAAAAGATCAGAAAACATGTAAGAGTACATATAAAATTCCATATTTTTAATTCAGTGTAGTTTTCCCTAAGAACCTGACTCACTGTCACTCTGCTATGAACACTTTCTGGATATTTTTAGGGTGCATATCTTAAAACCATGTCATTTGCAATTGGGAAATTCAGATTAAAAAATTTGTAGTACTTATAAATGCACACTTGAACAGTTGGGCTTTGTTCTTGAGTTTGCTATAATTCTTCCTCAAGGTTTTCTTCATTATCTCCTTGGGTGAAGAGTTACTAAGATTTGTGTATGGCTCTTTGATGGCATATCTTTGGTTGTAGCCTTGTATAATAATGCTGAGCACAGGATTAGGGATGGGAAGTTTGGAGTTGTGAAATATCTATTAAAATCTGACATTAATTTTTTTGTCGGGCAAAATGTTATTTGTTTTAGTCTCTGTTCATTGTTAGTAATTTCTATAGTATAATATTTCTAAATTATCGTGAGTTGAGTCTAATAGATTTCATTTAATTTAAAAATAGTGTTAAAAAAATTAAGGAAAAATTTATGAACTATGAGAGTTCTTTATTCTCTAGGACAGCAATGATAAACTAGAATATAGGGGATCTTCAAGCTAAAATATTGCTATAATAACACGAAGGCATGCTTTGTCCTTTACACTGTCCTGATGGTGACAGAAGTTAGGCGTCTCCTTAGTTCGCAGATGCATGGTTCAGGTTGGTGAAATTACTCAATGGCTAATAATATATTTACTCGAACATTCTTGACTTTTTGAGAAAAATCTCTTTAATTACTAATGTGATAAAAATGAAAATGCATACCACGATAAGAAAATCACTCATGGATAAACATTTTAGCATTCTTCAATTATTTTATGTGGGTAAAAAGGTCTCAAAAAACAAAGTTTTGAGAACTGCTACCTTAGGAAGGCATTTATTAACTAATGTTGTTTGAGGTAATTAGTTTGTAATACTGTTACAAAACATTTCCACATGGTTTTAAAAAGTTTCACTTTTAAAATATGAGTTTTATACTGATAGAAGTGCATGTGTCCTTAATATGATTGTGGGTACAGAGAACAGACATGGTTTGAACGTGAAAGGTCCTCTACAGGTTTAGGTATTAAATGCTTGAATTTTAACTGGTGGACCTATTTAGGGCATTCTGGAAACATTAGGAGGCATGAGCCATCAGATTCACATTGTTGAACATTATACAGCATTCTAGATTTCTTTCCTTCCTGCTATTGCTCTTCCTCTCTACAGAGTCCTGCTGGCATTAAGTTCTGTCCAAGTTCAATAGCATGGGCTGGACATTCAGTAAATACAAGTCAAATGATTCCACAACCCATCATGTAGTTTTTGTCAGATACTTGTTGGCAAGAAAGAGTAATTAAAATAATTATATAATCCATTTTAAATATCTGGCCATCAACACCACAGTGAACGTTAGACAATGCAAAATAGAAGTATTGACATTTTAATTCACCTTTCTATGTTGATACAAAACTGGTGACCTTCATACATGCCAAAGTTGTTCCTGGCCCAGATAGAGCCCAGCTTACTTTGCTAAGTTCTCTTTAACTAGATATTTTAATTAAAATATTATGACATCATTAAATCACTGCCTTATCCCCTTTCTTCCCTATAGCATCTCCCATGTTCCCATCATCCAATCCCTTCTATGACGGCTCCCACACTCTCAAATAACCTCGTTTTCATTATTGTTGATATATATATATATGAGTACATAAGCACAAATATAACAATGCAACCCACTGAGTCTGTTTTGGCTGCTTGTGTGTATAGAATTTTAGGTCAGAACACTTGTATTGGGTATTAGTACTCTTTCAGAAGTGCATGGAGAGCTAAGCATGTAGATCATAGAGTTGTGAAAGAAACTCAGCAAGGTGCTCTCAGAGAATGAGATGCTTTCTAAGAAGTGATCTTGAGTGCTTAACCTGGATGCAACGCTGCTTCTGGACCAGGAAGATAATCTCTGATAAGGTCACTGCATACCTAAGATTACTCAACAAGCACATATGTCTTTTACTCCATATTTAAACCACTTTTTATTTTCACAAAATTTAAACCAGCTTTGAAAAATTGAAGTAATAACAAGAATGGTTAACGATGCTTACTATTCAGTCATTTCGTAAGTATATTTTTTTCAGTGCTTGACATAAAAGAGTTTTAGGGAGTGATCATGTTTTGGCAAGCTGCCCAATGCCATAGGCATATTATCAATACCAAAAGAATGATAAAAATTAGGAAGCTATTGCTTTCTCTTTTCTCTGAAAGACTACACCTGGCTTTGACGCTGTATCTTCTGCTGCCTTAACAATATGACATAGTACAAATGCTATTGTCAAATATTTTATGTTTCATAGCATACCAGCAAATTGCTTTATTGTGGTGTCTTTACCCTCAGAGTGTCTAATTAATGCATGGTAATGTTTAAGCTACAATTAAATGTTAAGTGTGAAAATAAAGTGGTTATTCTTACTGTGCTGAGGGAAAACCCCACAATTCTAGTGAATGTAGCAAAATAAATGGCATTTAGAAGAATTAAGATGCAGTAGAGCAGTGTTTTGTAGGAAAGGATACTTTTGGCCCTAAGGAGATGGTTCTAAAGTTTATAAACTGACTCTTTACTCTTTATGATGAGGAGCCCACAAAATAAGTCTATGAATTAGGCTACTGTAGTGTGTTATGCAAGCCAAATATCAGAGAGCTCAAGTTTTCCTTAAGGTTGTTCATTTTCAAAGGAGTTCTGAAAAGCTAATGTTGCTCAGAAATTCCTATTATTTTTTTTTGAGTGAGATGACAAAAGATAGATATGCTGCACATCTCTTCTAGTGACACACATGGCATTGGTAATTATAGTGTCATCTGTTGATCACAAACAGATCACTACCAAGTTTGAAGAATGATTATTTCACCTGGAAACTTTAAGGCAGGTGCCACATACACTCAGAGAGATACAGAGATCACCTTGTAAACATCGTTTGGGCTGTAGAATTTACATCATGTGTGTCCGTACAATCTTTAGAAACAGGATGCTTCTGTGCAGTGCAACGTTCATCCTTTCCTCTCGCTGCAGATATTCCCATGACACATCAGCGGACCCCCAGAGAGCATTGTGCTTTGCTAGTCTAAGGACTAAACCTGTATTAAAAGATGGTAGGATCACTGTAACATGAATCTACACTGCATAATTTGTGAAAGTGCAAACTGGGATTTTGTATACTTTTCTTATATGCAATATTGAAATGAGACCTTTAAATAGGTAAATTGTGTTAACAACAATTTCTAAAAAAATATTTAATATATTCAGGAGCCCACCTAATTTCATCAAGTTTAAAGATCACATTTTGTGATATTTAAATGTTCACCCAGATTGTCTTTTTATTACCAATAAACTATATGTATTTAAACATCATGTGAGTATCTGTCACAGTGCATATTTTGCTCTCTAATTTGAGTCAAAATCTTTCCTGTTTAGAGAAACCGTTTTCCATCCTTCTAGAAAATCGTCCTCAGATTTTTTGCTTTCTTTTAATTTTTGAGATTTAATTTAATTATAATTTTTCTTCCTTTACCTTCTTTCCTCCAAACCCTCCTATATGCCTCTTCCCACTCTCCTTCAAGTCTTAGTCTCCTTTTACATTTTTATTGCATACATATATTATTTGAGTATTTTTAAAAGGAATGAAACTTCTTTTTAAAAATTAATAACAGTGTATGTATATACTCATTTAACTATGATACAAACTTCTGTTGATATTGCACATTTTAATATAATAATGTTACTTTTTGTGTTGTGTGTAAAGCTTAAGTATATTACTTCTCCAGCTTCAATCTGAGAACATTACTAGGTGCATTTTTAATTATATAAATCTAAAATATCTGAAAGCAAAACTGGGAAGTTAAACCAACTAGTATTTTGGTTGACAACCAAACAACCAACAAGAAGTATGGGAAAGGATGAATAGATATTTCTGTTAATTTGATGAATTCCAGGAAAAATAAACCTTAATTATTCATTTACTGACTCTTTGGAAATGTAGCTCTAATGATAGTAATCTTGGCCAGCAACAAGTTGTGATATGTTAATGTCTTTCAAGCTTTCAGTCCTCTGATATGTTTATTCTTTTTCTAAAGAAGTTAATTCCCAAGATCCGTTTTATAGTTAGGCATTTGATTCAAGCACTTGATTGAAGTGACAAAAAACATTTTAGCATGCATTACTACTGTATTCCCATGTCTATTTAATTCATGAAGGTTAGAAAGGTTCTGCAGGAAATTTTATTTGTAAAATTCAATAAAGTAAGAGATGGTATCTTAATGTATCCAATTTTTTTCTCTTTAAAAATATTTCATTAAATCTTGAGGCACCTCTCAGGTTTGTAAAGGGCAGATATAATTAGACCCATTTGTCAAGTGTAGAAAAAAAAAAAGTCAAATGAAATCATTTCCCTGAAACAGAAGTAAGATGCTTGGCCAAGCCTTTACCAATGTCTATGACTACAATATTGCTTCAGACATATTAGAACCACAGTGCTCAGAACCTTTTAGTCATTATGATTGAAATATTTACTATAATGGAATGTATTTATATCCATATTTCAAAACATGAATGCTATATCTCCAGGAGAAGTGGGACATTGTACACATTAATAGAAATGTTGGCAAACTGATGACCAGTTAATTTATTTGGCTGCATCATGTTTCTTGCCTTTAGATGTATACTAAATATGTCTACATCCCCTGCATTTCTCTTTAAAAATACAACACAACAGGGTAGGGGGCACAGAAGTTCAGGAACACAGCAGTGCTGAGACTAAGTGCAAGGTAAAGTAACATTATTCTAACATATCTGCAGACGTGAACACTACATAAGCTCTCCACTATGTGAATGGTTACCAGTTCATAAAGATGGTTGTAATTATCCTTACTATCCTAAAGATGATCTGCACACATTTGAAAAACATCTTTGGGAGAAAGAGGAAACAGGAAACACCATGAGAGTCAGTCTTTGGTTTGATGGTAAAAATCCACTCCTTTCTCAGTGAACTCCACTTGTTTCTTCTCATCTCCTTTTAAAGTCTCTTCACTTATTTACTAAGGAGTAGAGTTTTAGACAAGAGCTATCTTTTTTGTTTATGTATTTTTGTTTTTATTTTTGTTTTGTTTTCCTTGTTCTTGAGATGGGGTGTTTCTGTGTAGCCCTGGCTATCTTGGGACTCACACTATAGACCAGGCTACCTCAAACTCAGAGATTCACATGGCTCTTCTTCCTGAATGCTGGGATTAAAGGCATACTCCATTACTATCACCCAGCTAGGCACAGAGCTCTTTGTTAATGCTTTGACTATGCAACCTACTTGCTGTGTGGCAACAAGAATTTCATATGATATCCCTGAGATCCACTTCCCTACTCTGTGAAAAGTATATAACAAAGCCAATATCATAAGAGTGACTGAAAGAGGAAAGGCTATGTTTAAGCATTGATTTTCACAACTGTCAATTGGCATCATCAGCATATATAACAATCCATGCTTTTCATATGTTTTACTACTGCAGATATACCTTTATGCCATTATTATTTAGCACGTGAAGAGCTATGAAAGCTACCAACAGCACACCCATTTTAAAGACATCTTTGAAACTCTTTTTAGTCATTCCCCCTTATTCATTTCGCAAAAACTTTTAGAAGAACATACCTTTCCCTAAGAAACCTTCAAACTATCCACTCCTTGTAAATTTTTTCCATTTCCTTTAAGTTAAATCTTTAACCTAAAATGATAAATGATCTTTTCTCCATTCTGTCAGTTGTGTATTCTCATAGCACTTATTTCTGTCTGAACACTTGCACGAAATGGAAATGTGGGAGCAAATATGCATAAAATCAAGCCAGAGACAATCAGAGATTTCCTATCCAACTCTAGGTCCCCATAGTATTGTCTTCCAGCTAATATGGACTCTGCAGACTTGGAGCTGTGTTTTGTGATTTACATGGAAAGATCAATGGGGTGCCTTGCAGAGGAGAACATACAAATACTCTTCCTTTCTGAGGCCAGAAAACCCAGAGGTGGTAGATGTGAGCCCCCTGCTTTTAGATTATTGTTTGGACAGAAATGCCATCAGAGCTGTCTGGATGAATAATGTTATCTGCTCTGACCCTGGCAAAGGAGTCTGCAGTTCATGGCATTTCCTGCTGCAAATGGTTGGAAACCAGAGTTAGCCCGTAGGAGCTGGCCCAATAGATGAAGAAAGAACAGGCAGGGTTGCACAGTGCTTATGACCATAGACATGGGACAGATCCAGGAAACAGAGATTTTGTGTTTTTATGCCTTGTTTAAGCTCATATTGGCATGTTATGCCATATTGGCTCATGTGGCAGTTATGAAATGTGTAATATACCTCACTTAATACCACTGCTACTATAAGATGTGGGTACCCAAATGATCTTATTCTCACTGCAAGGATGCTGCATTGTAAGGGGATGCATACCATTTTTGACTGCCAAATACCTGAAGACACTGTACCTCAAGCTTAATGTACCCAAGAATTATCTGGGGATCTTGTTAAAACACAGATTTTTATTCCCTAAGTCTGAGGTGTAGATTCTAAATATCTAATCAGCTTCTAGTGATGCTAGAGTTACCAGTCAGCAGACTGACTGTAGAAAAAAAATGTTCTATTCATTTTTAAAATATATTTGATAGTACATATACATTTAATAGTTATCACAAAACACCTTTGAAGCTACTGCTACTCATCAGGTGTTTTAGTTAATTTGTGGGATTAGTTAAGTACAGATTACTTGGACCTTCCCTTTGAGTTTCTACATTTGTTAATTCTGTATTAGAGACTGAGAATTCACATTTTTATGTTCATCCTGTAATTGAACCATTCATTGCAAACACTGACCTGATACTATTCTTCCTTCATCTAAAACATACTATCTTCAAAGAATAAAAGGAATAATATAATTTTAAAAATGAGATATCCAGTATAGATAATTATGTATTTGTTTGCCATTGGAAGGAGTACTAGAGAATTTCTCTGGGCGTTTCAAGTAGATATTCCAGTTCTAACACCTTTAATTTTATAGTAAGAGATTACAATAGAGGTACTCTAATGATTCATGAAACTGGCTTCATTTGCTTATTCCCATTTTTTTCATATATGGTATGTGTTCATGTTTGTGGTTAGTGCTATTCAATTTTATCATATGCATAACTACATGTAAAAATTATCATTACTACACAGTGCTAGGAACAAGTTTCCACAGCCTGCCTTCATCCTAGTTCACATTTTTTCCCATAATACTTAGAAACAATAATCTGTTCACAATCTTTACAGTGTTATCATTTTAGGATTAGTACACAGCAAAAGAATGTAGTATTCATGTGAAAAAAATTAAGACTTGCTATAATCTGGATTGCAATAGTGTGTTCATAGACATTAAAATAGGAGATATATTTATGATTTAATAAGCCCACATATGATCCTAATATTTGTTCAAATGTTGCCCAAAATTAAAAAAAAAAAATGCCTTGGATTCACAGAATATTTATAGCTATGGTGATCAAATACATGAATCTTTCTTTCTAGTGTCCAAAAATTAAATGTATAAGTATGGAAATTATGTCTTATTATGAAAGACGTCTTAAAAGAGTAAGTTTTAGAATTAAATTTTGTATGTGATCTTGGACATTTCCAACTTAATCCCAAATCAAATGGTAATTTGTTCATATTGTAAGCATGGACAGTGTGTGTGCTTTGGGAGAGGAAATTATTATTTATTTTTCTTATATATTTACTTAGAACACTGATTCCCACAATTCTTTCTTCTGTTGTATTCATTTATTTATTTATTTTTTTTGGTCTGGACAAAAATATGTTGAGTCACACTAGAAAGATATGTATTTACTTTTCTCTTAAAAGAAAGACTTTAACTAGAAATTATAAATTCACAGATCCATCATGTATATCTGATGTGTGCTTAAGAAACATTATATAAAATAAATATTGTGGAAATTGTCTGAGTTTTTGTCTTATACTTTAAAAGAGCTTTGTGTTAAATTCAAAAATGATTTTTTCTTGAAAACACACAAAAAAATTTTAAAAAATCATTTTTGTGTTTTCTTTGTTCTCCCTCTTTCCAAAGAGCAATCATGTGAATAAAATAATGTTAATAGGTTTTCAAATGAAAAATTATTAAAAATCCACATTTCAAGTGATTTTTATTTTATTTTATTTTATTAATTTTTTTTTTTTTTTAGTTTTTCGAGACAGAGTTTCTCTGTAGCTCTGGCTGTCCTGGAACTCACTCTGTAGACCAGGCTGGCCTCGAACTCAGAAATCCGCCTGCCTCTGCCTCCCGAGTGCTGGGATTAAAGGCATGCACCACCACTGCCCGGCCAAGTGATTTTTATTTATGCAATGTTAAAAATTCTACTGGTTTACTAGCTATTTCTTATTCTTCGCTATACATGTAACTGTACTTATGCTGCCAATAACTAATGACAATTGATCAACACTGCCAACTAAAACTAATTAGAAATCTTACATAAGTATTTAAAAGCTTCAATTTATAAATTATAGTATGAAAATTAATTTCTAATATCTGCTATTGGATTAAAAATGAACTCTATGCTTACTGATCTAAAACTATAGGAATCAGTTGATTTGTTAAACTCTATAGTCTGATCATCTAAACATGGTCATCTCATTCTTTTGTTTTATTTCATTTAATATCCACTAACAAGACCTGGATAAAAGGTGGATGATTCCTGTGACTCATTCAAGTAAAACAGACTGATGGTTGTATTTATTTATCTCAGAAAGGGGCTCTAAAATGTGACATGATCTCAGTGACCCATGCTGTCTGGTTTCCAGAGGCAAAAATGCTACATACGTGACAAAGGCTAAACCTGTCATTTCTTGTGGCTAGTCAGCTGGAAGCTGACACAGCATGCTTTCTGCCATCTTTGAGTGCTAAAGCAGTGCCAGACACCAGGCTCAATGGAAGCAACTCAATGGGATGAGTGTTAAAGAATTTTATGTCACATTTTCAGATAAATCGAACCCATCTAGGGCCTCAATTATTTGTATTCCTTCAAAGAATATCTTGATATCTTAACTTACCATAGCATCCAAGTCAGGCTTCAATGCCTAGGGTTTCCTCATACAAATCAAATAAATGTGTGTATTAGAGGTGTCAGAGGAGGTGCATGGTTATCAACTGAAGATTTTTGAGCTAA
Source organism: Rhynchomys soricoides (assembly GCA_019843965.1). Lineage (NCBI taxonomy): Eukaryota > Metazoa > Chordata > Mammalia > Rodentia > Muridae > Rhynchomys > Rhynchomys soricoides. The sequence goes on from JADRCH010000184.1 coordinate 4,461,544, forward strand.
ATGGACCTATCACAGGTTCAGAGTCCATGGGTGGCACTGGGCAGGGATAATTCTAGAGACACCATTAGTAATATGGGAAGATCAGAAAGTTACATAGTAGTCACCTGTAAAGGACTACTCAGGAATTCAATTTACTGTGTATTTAAGTATTCTTGATCAACATAGTTCCAGTTTGTTTACACTTTCTGACTCTGCACTGTGTCTTAGATGATCTTGGTTGTCCTTTCTTGATCCTTGTTGTTGCTCTTATTTATAAATTTCTCTTTGCAGTGGGGGTCTCTTCTCAATCCATTTACTGCTTATAAGTGAGAGTCCAGTGTTTTGCCATGCCAGTTTCTGTTTAATCAATTGCACTGTGGTTTCTTTAAAGACTATGTAACCATGGTATATACCCATTTACTTTTCATGTAATTAAACAAAATTCACATTCTCAGTTCTTTCAAGGGAAAGTTGTCTTGTAGGAAACACCCCCTGATCAGAAATCAAAAGATGGTAGAGGGTCAGTGAAAGACACACCTACTTACTGTAAAATTCTCAGAGAGCTTCTTCGAACATAGCAAGCACTTCAGAACTTTCTGAGATCTTAACATCAGAGGACCATATTTTCCTAATCTGAATTCCATCTAAGAACTTAGATTCTTACTATGAAAATTTTGTCCTTTGCTAAAGGTGTATAAATACAAAATACACCTTTCAATTCAGATAGTCCAGGTTCCTAGGCATGCTCACCCTTTAACTCAAATCTGTTCATTTACATTTTATTTAGACAATGAGAAGAAGACAATATGGCACTTTTAAAATTTAGCACCTGCTTAAAATCACTTAAAATAAACTATTAAATTCAGTAAGGAAGTTTCCTTCTTTCTCCACTTAATCAATAGGCACCAATATCTAAATTCCTCAATTTTGAAGAAAATACTCCTTGCTTTAAATAATATCATAAAAAGACTCTCACCAGTAGCATCTTCAGAATATGTATGCATTTTCACTGGCTTCTCAATGCATCCATCTCCTATCTGCCACCTGGTCCATAAGTTATTGCCACACCGCTTAACTTGTCACTACAGCGGAAGCAATTATATTCAGTCTTTAAAAGCTGTTATATTTTACCGCTGCATAACAGACAATGTCTTGGAATGTTGTGAGATAAAACAGCAAAACTGTTGAACTTAAAAGTATGATAAATGGGCAGGACTTATCAGTGTCAGCTTGTTATTGAAGAATTTGGCACCAGCTAAATAGTTTGAAAAGAGTTGGCTAGCATTTCTAAGGTCATCCACTCAAACAGTTTGCAAACTGTTGTTGTGAAATGTCCCTCAAAGAGATGGCTTCAGCTTGAAGAAACCCAAATAAAGAATAAATGGAGATTGCCTAGCATTGCTATTCAGGTTCCAACAGATTCATCAAGTGGAATAAGGATGGGAGTTCAGTGACTTTCAAGACTCCGCACTAAGAGATGGAACAGCATCATTTCTGTCATATATACAGATAGTCGTGTGAACAGAGTTCCAGAAACATGATGCTCCACATTTTGGGGCAGATCTACCAAAGAACTTAGAAGCTACATTTGAAAACTGTTATATTAATTTTAACAGTAAAAATGGAGTCCATTAACAAGATGTATTTTATTGTCTCAAAACATTTTTAAATAAAATGTAATGGAAATATTTTATAGATTAATATGAATAATGATCAAATCCTAAATGATACTTCTTAATTGAAAATAATATTTCCTTTATTTTTAAGAGATAACATAATTACATCATTTGCCCCCATGATGTCCTCCCTCAAAACCTTCTCTCTTTTCTCTTTTTAAAATGTAAAACCTGTTTCTTCATGAAGTAGTATTTCATGTAAATATATGATATATTATATCTATATATCTATATATCTATATATCTATATATATCTACATATAGATATATATATATATATATATATATATTATTAAGTTAAACCTGCTCAGTGTGTATGATGGTACTCAAATGTTATTTTCAGGGATGTCTATTTGGTATCAAATAACCAAACCAGTGTGTTTGTCTTGGAAGAATCATTTATTTAATGTATCAGAATGCCTGAATTCACATTTCTCAACCCAGCATTCTTTAACTTCCTTGGTCTTTTGTGTGGGGTTGAGCAAAATAGAGAACATTTATTTGCCTTACCTGTGCCTTTAAAAGCCCTTTTCAATATGCCTTGTCATCACATATAGGAAGTTCTAACTTAAGGCTTTGCTTTCTAACCAGCCTGTGAGCTGGGAATGTTTCTCAAATTCACTCAGTTTCTTATATCTATACTCTGTAAAGATATTAATAATACCTTTTACTCCCAATGCAGAGGAATCTGTGATGATCAATACAGAAGATGCTGAAAATAGGGGGGGGGGAGTGCATGTTGATAGGCATGACAGTGGGATCTATAAACTGAGCCAACAGTAAATTTCAGGTATCTGTTGGGTTCATTATCAGAAACAAGGCAGAATGAAATGACTTAAGTGTAGACAGTTAGTGGGGTCTATGTACACCAACCACCTCAGATATGAAGCACACAGACTAAACTCAGACATTTTTATTCACTGAAATTTTTTACATTAATTTCCTTACATTAATTTTTTACAACCACCTGATGTGATCTCAATTTGGATGAGTGTGAGGATACATCTGGAGACACATTTATGAAGAGATAACAATGAATGAAGATAGAAACACAAAGTGTATTTCAGACATAATGGGTTCCCCAGTATATTATGTTAAATATGTCTCCACCACAGAATTGCTGCCTGAAGAAGGGAATCTATGTTCACAGTACCTGGAGTGAAGGTTCAGGAAAGTGACATGGGATAATCAAAGGTCATAGTGCATGAGTGTGTGTGTGTGTGTGTGTGTCTGTCTATAAGAGAGAGAGAGAAAGAGAGAGAGAGAGAGAAATGTGTTGTCACAATGTATAACCAGAATGTGTGCAGAATGTCTGTGTGTGTGTGTGTGTGTGTGTGTGTGTGTGTGAGAGAGAGAGAGAGAGAGAGAGAGAGAGAGAGAGAGAGAACTCACTCATTGAGTAATCATGTACTGAATGCTTCAGAATGCCTGCATTAACATCTGTGTATGGGAATGTGTATGTGGTCTCCTAAAATATAAGTGGAAATGGTTCCCTCCCATAGTACTTTGAGATTTCTTTTACTTTTTTATGAGAATTTTTTCTCTGAAGAATTTCTTAAAAGTATTTTCAAGGATTCTGAAAGTGATTTTACAAAAGGCGATGACGACATGTGAATTCAAATTTACCCTAAACACTCGGCATTAGGAAAACCTTGCAGATGTTTGTGAACGTTCTAAAGCAGCAACTGTGGCAGAAAAAAATGCAACTCCGATGTCAGGGACTATATACGAATACATGTCAGCATTTGTAGACTGGGAAAAAAATGTTCATGTCATGTCTATCCATTGAGACAAAATATCTATCATTTATCCTGATTAAAATCTGATGCATGGACAGTCCTTACATTACAAAATTAGCTTAAATAATGGGAGAAAAACCCTTCTATGGACTCATAACTTCAAAATAACTACCCTTATCAACATATATATATATATATATATATATATATATATATATATATATATTTACACTGTTGCTTTGAAAATTTTAACTTGCCATGCAAAGAAAATTATAAGCATATTCATAAGTGATACTGCAATATGCATTGATAGTATAATTTATATATATATATTTTTACCTGAAATAAAAATTAATTTGCTATACTATTTCTGCTGTTTTGAAATATTTAACTAGAAGAGGTAACATATAACTGAACTATGTCATACCATAGATATGTAAACACATGTGCACATACACACATAGCTATATGTTGGTATATATGCAATACATGGATAATTTTGCACAGGATTCTGAATGTACTGATAAAATCACAAACTTCATTCTATTGTCTTCTGGGTATTTAATGTATGCTAATAGCTTCTAATGAAATTATAAGAATCTTACAATTTCGCTTACCACTAATAAATAGACAATTGGCATTTTTTGATCAATACTTTCTACTGTATATAAGCCTGAAATTATTTTGAAGATGTATTCTAGCTTTCACAAACTTTTCTTAAAATATGCATTCTTCATTTGCTTCATATTATCATTATGACACAAGTTTGTAAATTAGACTATTTTTCTTAAAGTAAATACATGGATGAAAGGAGCATGCTTTATGTGAGCTATTAAATAAGCTGAATGCTCATATACTCATCCATAGTTTTGCCTATTGATTAATTACATTTTAGTATATGTACAGATTCATAAGCAGTTATCAACTCTTCTTTATGAACAAAGTCACATGTTGCTTTTGAAAACTTAAAGATTGTTCCACCAAATACATGACAATTAGAAAGAATGCTAATTAAGTCCATAGACCAAGGTCTAGAAATTTATCTTATCTGTAATCAGTATAAATAACTCCTTCAGTCTGTTCATCTTGAATATAGTTATATTTAACTGATTTAATTTTCATTAATTAAGTGTAATTTAGAGGTAGGTAGAATATTATCATTGAGACACCTGGTAGAGGATGAAATAAAAGCTCCTACTTTCAGGCCACCATAATCTCTATGCTAGTAAGTAAGCTCCTTAGAAATTGCATATATCATTATACTAGGCTGTGTCCTTAGAGGGCTACAAGGGTTGGCAAAACATGGCAGTGAGTGAATGAAGATGAAAAAATCACACACACACACACACACACACAGAGAGAGAGAGAGAGAGAGAGAGAGAGAGAGAGAGAGAGAATGACAGAGACAGAGACAGAGAGGCAGAGAGACAGAGAGACAGAGAGAAGCTTCTTGAATCAGGAGGATGGAGTCATCTAATGCAGAAGCTGCCTCACCTTGGAAACTCACAGTTTATATGATATATAGTTGACCAGGGAGGTGTGGATGTTTCACAGAACTGAACAATGATGCAGTGTTATTTCATACATGTAAACAATGAGGCAGGATTCTTATATACAAATGAACAAAACAACTTGTATAACATACTTCAGTACTAGAAATTTCTACAGAGGGATAGCATTCAGACCATACACATCTAGAGTGAACAAGCTAAACTAGGTATTTTCTACACATACCATCAACACTCACACAGGAACCATCTGGCTGAGTCTCACCCACAGAAGGCTTTGCCATTCCTATGCTTCTGAGACATTAGTCCTTGACCTTTGCCTGTGTTAAAGCACATATTCACTAATTATTTTACTCATTCCTTATAGTAATAACCACACTTCTATCTCCACTTATTGGATTTAAATTATAATGTGTAACATGCTGTATGAAATGATGTTTAATGATTTAACTATATTTACATAATAAAATCTGTACTTATGCTGTCTTAAATATCACTTTTAGTGATCAGAAAAATTATGTGTGTGACTAAATCCTTAAGAACTCTATTTATGAATAAATATATTAATGAGAAATTATTTATTAGAATACCTAATCCATTGAAAATATCAATTATAAATATATACCTCTTATTTGGTTTATTTTAAACTTAAGGAAAACGTTAAAAAGTAAAAGGCTAGGAAATATTTACCAATGTAAACTGCTTTGTATTTTTCTCCCTGATTTCTGGTGGCTCATGCAGGATTCAAGGACATGCTTTGCAGGTCCTGCTCTCTTCACATTTACACAGTAAGCTTGGTTTTGTTTGCTAGTTGGTTGGTTGGTTGTGGTTTGTTTGTTTTTGTTTTTCATTTCTAAAAGTGACCTGCTACATACTTGCATTCCAAAATATTGCATTTCCTTTGATGTTCAAATGAAGTTACAACTCTTTCTGGAAGGGAAAGAAGTCACAACTGTCACAGGAAGTTGAGAAGGCCAAGTGTGAAATAATTAACTATTAGAATTGTCTTCCATTCTCTTTCCAGACGAATGTCACTGAGAGCATAGACTGTATTTCATACTGTTAAAAAACCCCTTCATTTCCAACATGTAATTTGTAGTATTGTATTATACATTATTAGAAATGTAATATACTAACTAATGATCAAATGGTGTTCAAAAACCTATTTCTTTGTAGTTTTTCACTATCTGTGGCTTGTACTGTCTTGTGTACACTTTTCTGCAATAATCCCTGAGTCTGGGAAGGGGTATATAACGTACATAATGCATTTATGGATGCGCACACTATAGTCAATGTCATTCTGCAACTTAAACAGCTTGATTATTGGCTTACTCACCATGTACAGAAAAAGAAGCTTCAATGAGGTTTAAGAGATAAATTAACTATGAGTATAATTATAAGATGGTCAAAGTCAGATTAACCCTATGTTTCCATAGCAGAATATTAGTAATAGGTTCTCCCTTTAATATTATGGCCAGTCTGAGCACAGATATGTGACCTTGACAACTGTAAGTTATGGGTTCCATCTTGTGGAACAGCCTTTAAATCCAATCAATCAATGTTGGGTTACTCCTACAACATTTGTGTCGCTATTGCAACAGCAGGCACATCTTACCAGGCAGTTTGCTGTTATAACTTTTGGGGTTCACAGATGTATAAGATTAATCATTACTTCCTCTGGCAGTAGCATTTGTATCATCCTGCAACACCACGAAAGTGAGAGAGTATGTATGAAACATCCATGCCAATATCAGTTTTATTTCTCCATAAAGTATGAGAAAAGTATTTCATTGTATCTCTTAGAGATAGTTTGGGCATTACTTCTTTTAAGGAAATGGTTTTGAAATTCCTAATGTTTCTTTTACTTAATTTAAAAAAATCTATCCTCCTCTGTGTTTAATAGAGACAGTCAAAAATATTTGTGACAAATTAGGGTATTTTCCTTGTAGACATTTCTAGAAAAAAATTTCCTTCTGATGTATTATGACTTTACAATTCAACCTTCATTATGCCAAACAACTGCAAGAGATATGAAAGTTAAGTAAAAATTGTGTGTATTTTAATTCTGATGCTACTATTTCATGGGTACTTATTAATTGTTTGACTCTAGTAAAGTTACATACTTTCTCTTCACATTTATTTTGTATCTATAATTTGGACACATATATAGTAACCACAAACAGCACATCCATCATTATTAGGTTTCTCTTTTGTTTCATTCCTTAGCATGCCTTTTCTTATACTCTGAAACTATACTCATTGTTATTCAGATGATGAAATGATTTGTTTAATTGCCTTAATATATTAGGCAATTAATCTTTTTAGTGTTGAACAAATTCCAACAGTTTCCTGAGAAGAAATTATAAGGAAGGTTTATGTGAAAGAAATTAAAAGCTATGGTATTTTTCTTCTATTCTCATATAGTTCTGAAAAAACAGTACCTGCATGGGAAATATTTGAAATTATAAAATTCTGAGCTGCATTCAGGCGGTTAATTAGAGGTTAATATGAATATCAGGGATGAGAAATCATGCAGTGAACTCACTGGTTGCATTCAATTTGAGGGCTTTATAATTGGTAGTGAATTGTGGGGGGTCACATCTCTACCAATCAGAGTTGTATAAAAAAGTTGGGAAGGGGAAATCTTGGAAGGAAATATAGTAAATAATAGCCAAACTACTTACATGAGAAACAGAGTAGAGCTGTAATTGCATGACCATGAAATTGTAATTTGCATGACAAATTGCATTTGTGACGGAAATTCACTGGTTTTGTTTTATGAAATAAATTCTTAGATATGGCTTACAAATTCAAATTTAATTTAGATAAAACATTAATATTAAAAAGCAATGTTTGCTTTTAATAAAAATTAAAAAAAAAAATTCACCAGTCTTACTACCATATGTCTTTTGCCCTTCCATGTTTTACTTTGTTGTGACAAACTATCAGGGGTCAAAATTACTACTGTGTAGGGTGACTCCTTTTCCCTCGAGAAGACATGCTGGAAAATGCTATTTTGAATTGATGCAGAATGAGCATTAAATTTTATATTTTCCTTTTCTGCCCTATAAAATACTAAATCCATTTTTTTTTTTTTAGAATATTCACGTGACACATTTTAAGTTTCTTGGAGTAATTGCTAAAAAGAAATGTATACTTGTAGAATGGGCACCACTATATAGGGATCTTGGAGGAAGATGGGTAAATAAAGAAATTTCAGAACTCTGTACAAAATAAAACAAGTGACAGGGAAAAATTATAATTTATGGAAGTTGCCTGGTACCTCAAAACATTAGTTGGCATCATTATCTAAGAGGATCCTTTCTCTATGATAACTCCAGCTTGTGTCAAGTTGACATAGAAAACCAACCAGTACAGATATGGTGGTTTAAGGTTAGTTTAGTAACTTTTCTTCAATAAACTAGGTGAGGTATGTACAGCTAACATTTATATTTTAGACACTACTAAAAAGTTATGAACATACACACAAACATTCTAAACAAATCATTATCTGTAGATATTTTCATATTGACTCTGTGAGTATATTAAAAAAGTACTATCCATTACTTATAGCTTTGCATATTTTACTCAATATTTCATTTTAAATTGCATGACAAAGATATACAGTATTCTATTTTGGCTTCTTCTTAATATACATAAACAGATGGCTTGGAAGAAGAACTGCTGTACAAAGATATCTGCATATATATCTATGTTTACATTTAGTTATATTCAATCCATTTGATTTAACCATCTGGTAATAAATCAACAGTATCAATTTTGTTGTTATGCACATGTCGCTGAGGTAGTGGCTTGTACTGCAGTTATCTTGGTTATCTCTGCTAATCATTTATTTTGAATTATGTGTGTTTATTTAAATCAATATACTGCATATATCTTGTTCTACCAGTTCAGGAATATAGAATTCACTGTAGTTCAAACAGGGAAAAGAGAAAGGAAGTCCCAAGAGATAAATCTGGCATTTTAGAGCATTAACTAAATATAACACAGTCTTAATGATGACCCCTAGACTCTAGAAGCCAGTACTAACAGAGTTCCTTAAATTCACTGAACATTAGAGTTATCTTATAGCAGTCTTTTTAACCAGTTTGTCTACATGGACAGGGCAATTTACAGTTTCATTTTCTTAAGAAAATTATGAATTTATTATGCACTAAGGTTAAAAGGATAGGTTATGATTTTTTCTTATAACTAGGATTGTGGCTTATGTCCAACAAGCTCTCTGGCTGTTATCAACTCTAAAGTGAGAAGACAAAGACACTCATAAGCAGCTAGTATTTAAGGAATGGAAAATAGAGAAAGGCAGATACATTGAAATGAGCCCTAAATTTAGCACTGTTTATTCCCTTCAGAATGACATGCATTAGATGTAAATTAGATGTAGAATTAACATACATAATAACAATGACACAGGAAAAAGAAGGGTATAACAAATTGTCATAAACAATTAGTGCTTTGCCAACAATCTTGCAATGCACATAAAATGTTTGAAGTCTTAAAAAATGTGTTCTACAGGAGCTATATCAATCATCTACCAGTCTATCTATGCATCTACATTATATTTAGAATTCCTCCTAGAATAATATTAATACACTTATTTTAAAATTGTAGTGAACAAATGAAATAATGAAAACCATTTGAACAGAAGGAAAACAGATACAAGGTGTTTTATGGCTGCTCCTAGAAAGAAAGAATAAAATTGTTCATTCTTCATAGAAAACTGTGATTGACCAAAGCCAACACAAAACAAACAGCTTCCTAAACAAGTGGCTTTATTGAGATCACTTGTGGAAGAATGAATGAGGGTATGCTGATAGGAATGTGAATGCTTTAAAGGCAACTCCATCACTAAAAAGCCCACCACAGGCTGAACATTGACTCCAAGATGCTACATCACTAAAACTCCCTAAATGATTGGCCGGCAGCAACTAGACTGAGAGAATCTCTTTCTCAAGTGTTGCTGCATGTGCAACTTTGAGGAAGATCTTGTAACTTTTAGAACACACAGAGCTTTCTAAGTCAGACTTTCTTCCATGATTTTACTGGACTGAGTCCTCCTTCCAGAAAGGAAGGCTCCAATGTGGAGGAAGCAGCTGGACAACAGAGGGGGTATTGTGAAAAACCTGATGGGGAAGGCCTCAGAAAATTGAAGCACAATATGACATTCAAACATCCCTATGCTGAAGCCATGTAAAACCATCCTATGGATATAAATAGGCTGCTCTAAGATTGTCTACTAGATAAATCGTCAGTCCAGATTTTATAAAGAAAGCAATATGTAAGCCTCACTTTTATTCAGATATGGATGTTAAATAAAAAATACACATAAAGATTAAAAGGAATAGAAAATGTATAGCAATTCAGACAAACAAAAAATAATACAATAGTCAACTGAGGAGAAAGAAATATTGCTATAATTCAAGGAAAAGTTTCATAATGACAAATAACTAAACTCACTGAGACAGAACAATACTGTTGGTGTTGTATTCACCTAAAATGGATTTCCCACACAAAGAATTAAGTATTATTAGAGACAAAATGATCAATAAGAAAAATCAAATTTTAATGAACCTAGTAACTCTTCTTAAAGATGTTGACTAAGGTTGAGAACATTAGAACATCAGAGTTACCATATCTACCAAGTTAAATGTACAAAATATGTCAATAAAATATAGAAAAGACAATTCTTTGCATGTTTGTGTGTGTAATAGTAGTAGTAGTAGTAGTAGTAGGAGGAGGAGGAGGAGGAGGAGGAAGAGGAGGAGGAGGAGGAGGAGTAATAGTAGTAGTAGTGAATTATTTTATCTTTATTAAATTATTTTATTTATTTACATTTCAAAAGTTGCCCCCCTTCCCAGTCCCACATTCCCAAGTTCTTCATCCCATCCCCTGTTCATCTACTTCTGAGAGGGTGCTCCCCCACCTGTCTAACCACCTCCACCTCACCCCCACCAGCCTCCCTCTTCCCTGGGACATCAAGTTTCCACAGGGTTAAGCACATCCTCTCCCACTGAGTCCATACAAGGCAGTCCTCTGCTACACATGTGCCTGGGCAACGAACCAGCCATTGTATGCTCCTTGATTTTTAGCTTACTCTCTGGGAACTCTGAGAAGTCCAGGTTAATTGACAATGTTGATCTCCTTATGAGGTTGAAATCCCCTTTAGCTCCTTTAGTCCTTTCTATAACTCTTCCATATTTGTCCCAGACCTCAATCTAATGGTTGGCTATATGTATTTACATTTGTCTCAGTCCTCTCAGAGGACAGCCATGCAGGCTCCTGTCTGCACATACAATATGGTTTTAGTAATAGTTTCAGAATTTGGTGTGAATGCATGGAATGGATCCCAAGTTGGGCTGGTCAGTGGATGGCCTTTCTTTCAGTCTCTGCTCTATTTTTGTCCCTGTATTTTCTTTAGACAGGAACAAATCTGTTAAAAGTTTGAAGATGGGTGCATGGTCCCCTGCCTCAAGTAGGAGTCATGTTTTTCTACTGAAGGTGGTCTCTTCCAGTTCCAGCTACCCATTGTGTGCATTTTGACTAACTAACATAATTCCCTTGAGTCCTGGTACCTCTCACATCCCAGGTCTGTGGGACTTTCTAGAGGTTCCCTCTCTCCCCTCACTCCCAGTGCTGCATATTTTGATTCATTCTCCTGGCCTCCTGGGCATCTCTCCTGTCTCTCTTCATACCCATTCCAGCGCCTCCTTTTCTCCAACCCCTTCCCTTCCCCCACCCAGTTTCTTCTATATCTCTGCCTCCTGTGACTATTTTGTTCTCTTTCTAAGTGGGTTTCAGGTAGCCATACTTGGACCTTCCTTCTTGCTGAGCTTCTTATAGTCTGTGAGTTGTATCATAGGTATTCTGAATGTTTTGGCTAATATCTACTTATCAGTGAGTACATACCTTGCATGTCCTTTCTGAATATTTTGGCTAATATCTACTTATCAGTGAGTACATACCATGCATGTCCTTTTGGGACAATTCGTAACACATGCATCTAAAACATTTTCTCAAAATACTTCTAAAATGGCCCATGTATCATGTTCTAACACATGCACGGACACCTTCTTAACATAGACAAATTAAATTGCAAAACACTGTTCTTCAGTTTTGAAAATTAAGCTGTGAACTTTTGATTATCCTTTGGAAAATAGAATAAAATACAAAAGTAACTTAAGATGTTTAAAAATCAAGGATACCAAAATTATGATATGAATAACCATGTGAGATGCAAAAACTCATCACCTGATGGGAAAGAAACTTTGTGTGTGCATATCATGGATGAATAAATTGTGGAAGTCAATTATCTAAGTGTCTATATCACAGAGGCTGAAAATAAACAAGAAAATACTATAGAGATTTGAAAATAAATATGATAGGAAATAGCGAAGTGAGAAACATATGCACAATACTGAAATTTAACAAACAGATGTTGGCTTTGGTGAATAATGACATTTGTGAGCAATGTAAATACAACCTATTGGCTAAAATTTAAATGGTATCTGATTCTAATATCATATGTTAAATAGTGTAGATAGTGAAATTCAACTGCTCTGCAACTTAACACCCAAACACCCATGCTCTAGTCTAAATTCTTTTAGAATAATTCCATTATCATCATGAATACAAATAACTTCCAAATGCTTGTGGGATAGAGTAAGCTTAAACAAACATAATTTTTGCAGTTTTGAATGAGAAAAAAAATTAAAGCAAATATATATATATATTTATATATATATAAATATATATATATATTCCATATATATATATATATATATATATATATGGAATATTTCTATCCTATACATCATATCAGTTTAGTTTTTATCCTATAACTATATACAAATAATGACAGAATGTAAAATCAGCAGCCTTTATTTAATATGCAGATTTATAGCACATCAGCAAATCAAATTATAACTAATATTCAAAATTAATATTTCAAATTTATTATATTAATTAATATATGTTTAAATTACAAAATAAAATATAAGCTGAATGGTACAAATTAAATATTCATAAAACAAATGAAAGTATGCATATGAACAAGTTCAATAGATACACAGAAACATGCATATTCAATCTAGCTCAAGATAAAAGTGGTATACAGCAAAGGAAAGAAAACTTAGTGTGATAAATTGCTGCCAAAAAAGCCACAGGTAGTAAATATCAAACATAATAATGAAATATTGAAATCTTTCTAACACTTAAGGAAAGGAAGTTTAATAAGTCTTTTTATTTGGAAGAGGGGGATATTGTCAGTGCCCACATAAAAAATGATTGAGTGCATTAGAAAGAAACAGTGTCTACTATTATAATAGTGACGTTTGCAAGATTGTTACTTGTCAAAAAATAATGTTATTTGCTACCAATATTCAAAAATAAAGATGCTACTTATAATAGCCAAACAAAAATAAAACTAAATTCAAAAATTCAGTTATGTCATAAAAAAATCAAATGCATGGCATCGAAACAGAAAACCTAAGCCTAATTAAATAAAACAGCTAATATTGATATTGAATGGTTGTATAAAATAATTAAATTAATAAAAGGGACATTAATCTTAATATAGTTCATATATAAATTAAAATGTTGATGGTTTTTATAAAAATATAAATATGAGTTTTGAATATTCAAATACTATTTCAATTTTATTGAATTTTATCAATAGGCTTTAAGCTGTAATAAAATTTTAGTCACTTTTCATAGAACTGACAAACATAAAACAATTTGGTGAATGTACATTCAATTTCTCCTTCCTGTATTCCAGTACTTTACATGAGGATAGTTAACAGGGCAAATTTTTTATTTTAGTTTCCAGTTTCAGAATATATTCTGTGGTGGAGATGGTATTACAGGAACTTAGAGCTTCTTTCTTACATCTGAGTAGTCAAGATGGAAAAAAGGAGAGGGTGTGATTTCTGTGTTGAGTTTTCCTTCTTCTTCTTCTTCTTCTTCTTCTTCTTCTTCTTCTTCTTCTTCTTCTTCTTCTTCTTCTTCTGATACTTTATTTACATTTCAAATGTTTCCCCCTTACAGATCTCACCTTTGGAACCACCCTATTCCCTCCCCCTCCCCCTGCCTTTTTGGGGGTAGTCCCCCACCCATCCACCCATCCACTTTCAGCTTCCCTCCTTGGCATTCTCCTATACTGGGAGATCTAACACCCTCAGACCCAAGGGCCTCTCCTCCCCCGATGGCTAACAAGACCCTCCTCTGCCACATATGTGGACAGCACCATGGGTTCCTCCATGTGTATTCTTTGGCTGGTGATCCAGTCCCTGGGAGCATCAAGGGGTCAGGCCAGTTGCCAGTGTTGCTCCCTCCATGGAGCTTCAAACTCCCTCAACTCCTTTAGTCCCTTCTCCAACTCCTCCATCTGGGACCTCACACTCAGCCCAATGGTTGCTGTGAAGTAATTCTTGGGTATTCCGAACTTTTGGGCTAATAACCACTTATCAGTGGGTACATACCGTGTTTATTTTTTTGTGATTGTGTTACCTCACTCAGGATGATATTTTCAAGTTCTATCCATTTGCCTAAGAATTTCATGGAGTCATTGTTTTTAATAGCTGAGTAGTATTCCATTGTGTAAATGTACCACATTTTATGTATCCATTCCTGTGTTGAGGGACATCTGGGTTGTTTCAAGTTTCTGGATACTATAAATATAGCTGCTATGAACATATTGGAACATGTATCTTCTAGGTATATGCCCAGGAGTGGAATAGCTGGGTCCTCAGGTAGTATTATGCTCATTTTACTGAGGGTCCGCCAAACTGATTTCCAGAGAGGTTGTATCAGCTTTCTTCTTTTGTTCTTATTATTCAGCCTAGATTCTTAACCCACAGGATGGTGCAGTCTACACTCAGGGTGGGTTTTTTTCCTCAGTTCCACTTCTATAATTGCCATAGCAAGAGATGACACTCCAGGGGACAATGAAAACAGAGCATCTAAAAAGCTATTAAAAGCATATGTAAATTTATGACATAAGTAGAGAAGAAAATGTTTGTAAAAGCAAATAACTTGTTTGTCATACTCTTCTGGATACATATTTTAGATTTGCTGATTCCTGACTTAAGTCAGTTTGAACAAGCTGATAGTCTATGTGGTACTCTTTTTGGCATACTAAATGTTTAGGATTTGATAGGTTATGATAATTTTTATAAACCAACTTCAATTATGTTTATATCTTGCTGTAAAATATATCTCTATCCTCTACATACTTTGCTTTCGTATATCCATCTTCTGCCTTTCTTTTAACTTTCATTGGTATTCAAATTATTTGATTTATGAGATGGCATATGACAGATCACTCAATATCTATTATGTCATTTCTAGTATTCATATTTTTCCTAATAAAGTAAGTGCATTTGCCTGTGCTAGCATGGTTTAGAAGCATTTCTTGAAAACTGGAACTGAATAAGTATTTAAAACAAATGTTAGAAAACTGTGTCCATCAATTTCTTGAAACTTTTAGCTCTCTTTCATTTTCATTCTAATGTCTAAGAAACCGAAATAGAATTGCACTGAAAACTATCTTCAATTATTTATTTTCACTAAACTTAAAAAGGAAGAAAACATAAATTTTTGTTTTTAAAAATTAATGAAATTTATTTTGCAAAGTAGATTTAGAGATGTTTAATCAAGAGTCTCAAAAGTTATGAAATAAAAATAGATTGCAGTAAGTTCTACACGATTTTATTTTCTTCCCTTTTGTACTACAGAGAAATAAGGAGTATGTAAGTTAAATCCAGGCATATATTCAAGGATGCTAGAGAAGGACTTGATGCTTTTGATTAACAAATTCAGCAATAGAATGGAGAGACAATCCATATCAAATAAACAAACAAAAACAGCATGCATATACACATACACATGCCCCAAAAGACATTTGTATTCACAGAATATACAATAATGAAAACATTTATAAACATATTTAAGTATTTAAAAGTAGGTAATATTATGGCATCTATAGAGAAAGAAAATAAATGAACAGAATATTTTTAGGATTATTAGTAAGAATTTGTCATGTATAAAATTCCTCCCATAGCATTTTCATTTAGAAGATAAATTTTAAAGATTTACATATAGTTAATTAGAAATTGGCTCAGTGGATAAGAGTATTTGCTACACAATCTTAAAGTGTGAAGTATATAATTAATACTTATACAATCAGCCATCATCTTGGTACCCATGTAATCCTGAAACATTAGCTCTGATGGGACAGGGATAGGAAGACTTATTTCTGGACCTTGCTTTTATCCAACCTCGCCCAAAAGAACCTATTAAACTGAAGGTTGAGGGAAAAACCCTGCCTGAACTCTATTTGATTTGTAGAGATAAAGGAGGATGCCCAATGTGTCCTCTGTACTACACATGTGCACAGTCACTGAACACACACACACACACACACACACACACACACACACACACATACACACACACACACGCACACACATATACACATGCATATACACAAACAAACACATACACATAAATAAATACATACAAGTAAACAAAACCTTAAAATTTTTTTCTTGTAAAAAGAAACATATTCTTTGGGGTTCAAAGTGCAATGGCTCCCAGTCTCTTCCTCATGGGACAAAGACTATCCTGCCATAAATTTACCTGTCAGCATTTCAAGATATCAACATCTGTATAGAGGAAGAAGATACTGGAAGACTCATTACAGATACTCAGAAATCAGTGAAGTTGACCTTCAGTGAAGCATATACCTGCTTGTATATGATTCTAATATCTCCAGTCACTCATAAGATACATGCAACAAATAAGAGAATAAATCATCTCCTAATATTTGGCATGTAAAAAGAGGTCAGTCTGAAATCATGGCTTTGGCAGTGCTGAAAGACTCTTCAGAGAAGAGTCATCTATTTGTCACATAAGATGCCATGTCATTGAAGAAATTTTGTCAAGAGTTTAAGAAATTTTCAAACATACTAAAATCTCCAACTTATTGAGTGCAAAACATAATCCTGTCCTCATCTTCTGAGGAAATACTTTGGTTAATAGAAAATCTATGTACAAAGGTTTTCTTCCTGAGATACTAATATCCATTTGATTAAACTCCAATTTGATTTGAAACTATTATGTTGACAGGCTTTGGTTTCATGAATGAAATGGAGTGATTCCTTATTAGTACTCTCTTAAACTATTATCATAAAAATTAGAATTCTGGTGAATATCTGCTTGCTCTAGGTGCAGTAGAAAGTAGAATGTCTCTATAAGTATCTGGTAGAGTCCAAAGCTCTGTTTAACCCATGACAACACATTTGTCTTACACAGAAACAACATGCGTAACAATAAACTATTGAGAAATGGCTCTTAATAATATCATTAACATGCCTAGTTTGATAGTGCTCATTAGTTAACTGCATTCTAACAAAATTCTTGAACTGAGTAGAAACTATGGGTTGATAAGCAATCTTTACTTATTTAGAAATGATTAGACAATCCGTGGGCAAATGTACTTTTTTATTACTTTTTTTTTTTTCATTCTAGTCATTACCCTCCTCCCAGTCTGCACTTCCACAATTCCTCATCCCATTCCTCCTTCCCCCTGTCTCCAAGAGAATGTTCCACCCACCCACAACCCTTCCCAAGGGACTCAAGTCTCTCAAGGGTTAGGCCCATCTCTCATTGAAGCCAGACCAGGCAGTCCTCTGTTGTATATGTGTTGGGGGCTTTGGACCAGCCTGTGTATTCTGCCCGGTTGGTTGCTGGTCTTCCTATGGGGTAGCCCTCTTCCTCAGCTTCTTCCAGCCTTTCCCTAAGTCAAGCACAGGGGTCCCTGACTTCAGTCCATTGGTTGGGTGTAAGTATCTGTATCTGTCTCAGTCAGCTAGTTGTATGGCCTTTCAGAAGACAGCTATGCTAGACTCCTATCCCTTAGCACACTATAGCATTAGTGTGCTTGGAGCCTTTTCTTTAGAGGAATCCCAAGTTGGGCCTGTCAGTGGACTTCCTTTCCCTCATTCTCTTCTCCATTTTCGTCCCAGCAGTTCTTTTAGACAGAAAAAGTCTGTGTCAGATATTTTGGCTGGGATGTCAACCCCATCCCTCCACTTGATTCCCTGTCTATCTACTGGAGATGGACTCTACAACTTCCCTCTCCCCATTGTTGGGAATTTCATCTAAGGTCCTTCCCTATGAGTGCTGAAAGTATCTAACCTCCCAGGTTTCCAGCATATTCTAGAGGGCACCCCAAACGTATTTCTAAATGTTTGCCTTTAGTAAGTACTGCGAGTAACTGAAGCTCTGAAATCATTTTCGAAGCTCTTTCCACTTCCAGAACTTTTCTTTTAAACTTAAGCTCCCTCTTTTCTATGACATATTCATATCATATCTTCTTTTGTGAGTTTCCATTACTACTGGCATCTCTTATTCTCTTATGAATTGTTTGTTTGCATTCCCTCTTTGACTATAATTTATGGTTCATGATTTCTACCCCTCTCCTTGTAGACAGATCAAGAATTTTTATTAGGACCCATTAGCATCTCTAAATTGGTCAAATAAATTTTTCCCTCTTATAGTCTAAAAAGGAAAAGATGTTTGTTTCAGTTAATGCCTGCAAACATATAAGCTCATTGAGCTAGTTAGGAGCAAATTCTCAAGCAACTCATACTTGGCAATATTCCATTACCTTTGCTTATAGAAATGAAAAACTGATGGTCAATTTATGAGGAGGGTATAGGACAGAGAGGTGACAAAAAGTCACTGTAACTTTTCAAATTGACCAGGAGAAGTTGTTTAGATAAGGTACTATTTCAGACTTTGATTCTATGCTCTTTATTTTAAAAACTAGTCTGACCTCCATGGCCATGTGGAGACAGTATTTTCCTTCTAGACCTCTTTGTCCCATCTCTTGTGTATAGAAAATGAATATTTAATGAATGTTAATCAAGTTTCTAATTATAATATCTTTATATTTAATGTTTATGTATCAGATGAAAGGCAAACATTTTGGGGCCAGTCACAGAGGGCATGAATAATTTCCTCAGAAGAGTATCTAATTAATTGTATTACTCTATAATATCTTTAAATTTTGAGCTCTCATCATTTCACTAATTTGGGTAAAAAGGACTCTTTAGGACTAAAGTGAGAAATTTGTGCTTAAAATCTTAAGTTGTAATGTAAATCATGTGCGTGCATCTAGTATAGACAGAAGTAACATTTGGGGAATGTTTAGGGATTATGGAGCAATCATTTCATGTTGCTTTGTTTTACTGTCTTTATTATTTTTCAGTATGATTTCTGATGATTTTAAATCATAAAACCTAATATAGACAAATCATTCCACATACAGTAGTTTAAACAGCGACAATTCTTGGTTTGGTCTAACATTTTCTACTCTCAGGACTTACTACTAATCTGGGGGTGAGAAAATGATCTCTAGGTATTCTCAACATGTGCTTCAGAACCCATATAGGAGAGACTTCCTACCTCTTTAAACCAAGCCTAATATTAGATGATTATTTTAAAAAATTGAAAGTCTTTCCCTAAGTAAATATTCAATAGGACTAAGGAAATTATAAATAAACCAACATATTATGAAACTGCTAAATGTTAAATATTTGCTTTGCCAGATGGAAATACACATAGAATACTATATTGAACAAATAGAAGAATGAATAAATAAATACAAATATCTGTTAACAAAATTCTCATAAATACTATACTTTATTTTAAATATCCTAAGGCATATGGTATGGTAATTTGAAAAATGGATTCAAAGTACATACAATTAAATTAATTTCACCTCACTGATTCTATGGTAGAAGTGGAGTATAAAATATAACAATAGAGTGTTAATGTCACTCTAACTTATTCTAAATATCCTAGCTTTAAGAAAGAGATTATGTAGTGGATTGAATGGCGGCAATTAAAAGATATGTTTAGACCTTAACCAGGAAACCTGTAACTATCAAGTCAGAAATAAAGTTCCTTTCACATTTTATGACTTTAGCATATAGCATGAATTTCTTCACTATGCCTTGAATCTAACCACAAGTGTACACACACTAGGACAATTCTATGCCTTGACATAGTTTAGCACCTCTAATGAGTTCAGTAGGCAGAAGAAATATAAGGCAGGGACGATAATGGTGATGATTGGTGTGGATTTTAAGACTTTTTTTTACAGAAGTTAACATTTCTAATGGGCTTTGAGTGTAGTATGACATAAGAAAACTACAAGAACCCTCCTCTGAAAATGAAGGTTCAGGTATGGGTCAGATTTGCCGCAGATTATATGGACTCTGCAAAAGTATCTTATAAGGAGAAATATGTAAGTAACAAAAGAAAGAAAAGAAAAGAAACAGTAAATCTGTAATAAATATTGGACCCTTATGTTCAGCTCTGAATTTCTGAAACAATAGAGTATGTCTATTCTGCAAGGCCAGGCTTAGTATTAATGTGAAAAATACCTTAATCTCTTTTTAAAAAAATGTAGCTTGAACTCTTCCTAGAAGAACCAAAAAATCAACAAAGAAAATGGGTGAAGGCACTCAGTAGTTGAAATTGTACTTAGTTTAACTGAAATTCCCATTCTTTTTTACAAAATAGTTGAGGGTACCATCTGTGTCCACTGCATTAATGTCACTTTCTGTGCAGTTGAAAAGGTTTACCTTTTTCTTTTCTTTCTTTCTTTTTTTTTTTTGTACAGAATAAGTTCTCTAAAATTCTAAATAAACAGGAAATTTCTAGTAAATTAGTAGTAGATCATATATACGAGATGTGTAAGGTATTTGTTCTGAACACACAAACACACATATGAGAGAGAGAGAGAGAGAGAGAGAGAGAGAGAGAGAGAGAGAGAGAGACTGAAATTCTTAGCCTCATAATTATCACTTTTAAGTACTAAGAAGGAGGTGTTTATATATGTGTTTGCATGTAAGATGTGTTCATACAACAACAAAAGGGAGGCAGCAACTACCATAAAGATAGCCATGCCAGTGAACCTGACTCCTGGCTTGCCTCATGGTTTTCTGCGAAGGGGCAATACACTGTGTAAGAACAAGGCTAAATTTTTCATGTACTTTCTATAATCTATAGTGACAGATTTGATAGTCACTATTTGACATGGTTTATTAGTCATCAGTAACCACTTAGTAATGAATGGCATTATTATATTGAATTGAAAAATATCTAATGGACATTTCCATATATATATATATATATATATATATATATATATATATATATATATATGAATGAATTGGGCTATTATATGAAAAGAATTAGCATTATAAAAATAAATGAATAACCAACAGTACTTTGCTCTTAGAACACATGGAATTAAAAAAGAACACTAATTTATTAAAGGTACTTTTCCACGTAAATTAGAACCATGAAATAATGGACTTAAATTGTATAGCTATCCAGGGATGATTGTAGATTACATGTGCAATTTTATGGATAATAGGAGTTCTGGAATTCTTAGATAGATTCATAAGTATTACTGGATTCAAATTCCAAACATTGGTCAAACCAGATCAATACAACAAATGTGGAAACATTTGAGGGCTTCATAGTAATTGGGTCCCTGAAAATACTGTATGCTCTCCATATTTGACTATAAAAATGGTTAATATAAAAGACCAAAATAGAATAAATGTTAATATTATAAGAGTGTAAAATATATCCTCTGAAGTAACATAATGTACATGATCCTAAATATACTGGAAATCACAAAGGCTATAGAACGTGCCCAAACACACACCACACACTCATGTCAAAAATGTGATTCCTTCTATTATTTGATTTATAATAATTTCATCAATAATACATTAAATTCTGGAAGTATAATTTCCCTGGGAAGAAAATGAGTCAAAATAGCTGCAAAGGAGACAAAGATGGGGCTCCAAACCTTGCTGCAAACATTATTTTTTTTATATTGCACAAGCTACTCTAAACTCATGATCAGGGTAGAAAAGCAATATAAGCCTTTAAGGATATAATCATTTTGCATTTAAAGTTTAACCTTTGCAGAGTTTTGTTGACTAGACAAATTATGAAATGTCAGTTTCTTCTCTTAGAGACATGTTGTTATACGGTTTTTAAATTTTGCATTACATCAGAATTAGAGAGCTTCATACTTCCTCTATGAGAGAAGAAATTAATACATTAGACATTAAACTGCAAAATAAAAAGGGCAAAACTTGGAAGGTATTTAGTAGCATCATCTTGATTTCCAGAAAGTTGTGTTCTATAACTTACATGAGAACAATCCCTCGGGGCCAGTGTCAGCTCTCCATCTTCAAATCAAATCTGAATGTAAGAGCATGCTACTCCAATTAAACTGCCTTCAAAGTTAAGGGCCAGCTAGGAAGCATTTGTAAATTTGTAGCAGGGCTGGAATAATTTCTTGTGTAATTTAGAAGTCACTCATATTTTTAAAATGATGAGTATTTGAAGGTTTGAAGGAGTTGTCCTTATTCAATTGTCAAATCAGAAATTTGTCATATCAGTTGTAGGCCTTTTTGTTCATATTGAAAACCTAACACATGTTTCTCTTTGTTAGCTTATAAATATTCAGTGCCACAGTAACACAAACAAATAATTGGCCCTCTCCAGTACATTCTGTATAATTTATAACAGATCAAAAATTACAACATGGTATAGTCAGATGGAAGTACATTCCATTTAATGCTCATTAAAAAATAAGCATTACCTATTCCAGTGATACATTTAAAAAGCAACAAAATTGTGTGTGTGTGTGTGTTTAGACACATGTATATATATGTATACATATATATGTACATATATATATGTGTGTGTGTGTTTAGACACATGTATATATGTGTGTGTGTGTGTGTGTGTGTGTGTGTGTGTATACATACTTTATATTTAGTTTGAAGATTTAAGGACTATAGATTACATATTAGATTCTTTACTATGGGAATTGACCTAGAAATATTAGAATACTATAATCTTATTTGAATGAAAGTAATTATGAAAATGACAATAGTAAAATAATTCACTCTGCTGGTCTTCTCCAAAAATATACCAAACAAAATACAAAATTTACAAAGTATATGATTCTTCATCTCAAAATGTATCTTTTTCATTCTTGATTTAATTCTGCCCTTTCACCTGCTTGGTTGGCTTAATCTTAATAGATACAGACTTCAACAAATGAGTAATAGCTTGTACTACACACGTTTTTCCCTTCAATGATTAGAAAATCATTGTTACGTACATTGTTTTTCTTTACATGATGGATTTTAAATAAAATATATTTTACTTCATAAGCAAGGTCTCTTTCAGCTCATTTAGATATATGGTCATTTGTGGTGTAATCTCCAGAAATATAGTGTTTGCAATACTAATTTATGTTGCTGTTTATTTTATACATATTGTGTGGTAGAGCACTCACTCTTCTTCCTCACAATGTTGAGTTTAGACTCCATAATTGTCATGTGACAAATGTCCTATTGAATGGAAGCAACAAGACACATAGAGAGGGAGAACTGAGCTACAAGTTCAAATGAAATAGCCTGAATTCTGATGTTATTTTTTCCTTCCCATAGGGAACCACAGTCAGATATCTCGAGTGCCTGTTGCTATTAAAGTGCTGGATGTCAATGACAACGCCCCTGAATTCGCATCTGAATATGAGGCATTTTTATGTGAAAATGGAAAACCCGGCCAAGTAAATATCTCCATGTTGTTAATGCTGAATATGTTTGTATACAACTGTCTCATACTTAATTAACCTGCATTACTGAGTGCATTTGCATTGGTTGGATTTACAAAGTCACAGGCATGAAACTCATCCAAATGGTTACAGAAGGGAATATTTGTCTTTCTCAGATGTTAATTCTCTTCTTACTTTTGAACAAATTGGCTCATAAACGTGCAATGATCTGCTCTCCTATGACTCCAAAGCCAAATCATTGTCTTAAAACACATCACATATGGGTCATGGCTGGGGATAGTCTTACAGTGCAGAAGCTTGAAATAGCCAGAATCTAGTAAATAGAACATAGGAAGCATGCATTTTTGGTTTATATTGAAAAGACGATTAATGTGTAAATGTGGAATATGAAAAACCAGTAGTTTATAGAAAGCTCTATGTAGTAATACTTGTGTCTGTACACATATATGCAAGTTTAGTAAACATAATATAGTCATCAATTTTTAGACATGCTCATAAGGCATTTAAATATGTAGAGATAAGACTCACCTTGCATAGATTGAGATAATGAAGACAAAAAATAAAGGGCAGAAAAATGTATAAAACCAAACAGACAGAAATACACTGAAGATCTAAAGATAGAAGCAAGAAAGAGGAAAGGGAGGAGGGAGACAGGGTTGGACGAAGATAGGGTGGGAGGAAAGGAAGAAGAGTCAAGTCTCAGGGTGTGGGGGAGGTAACATTTAAAACAAAATCCACAGAAACCTTATACTCTGAATGTCAAAATGCAACTAGCCTATGTAAAGTATTACAAAACCACAAATGTAATAGATTTATTTGAACGAGGTGCCGAAGTACTGTATGTTTAAGAAATTTATCATTTTTCAACTTCCTAATTTATTTCTGGATGGTGACATTTTAATTTAAATAAACAGCAGCTGACAGCATGACACTGGAGTTGTTAATCCAACTATTCTTGTGCCTCGTGTGGGTGTTAGGAATTAAACTTACTATTTGCCAAGAAGCTTACCTGACAGGAGTCATTTTTTTTTTTTTTTACCCTAAAGAATAGAATAGGACTGTAGCTACCTAGTTCTATTCTCTTATTTGATATTACAAAGGATGAAGAGGTAATCTGCCCATAAAATAGTGGGTAAGATTTTCTAGACAAGTCTTACTTATTTAAATGTTTAGCTTCTCTTCCCCTAGTCTACCAAAATGTAAAGCAAAACAAAAACAAACAAGCAAACAAGAAAGCACAAAATATACATTTCACATACAGTGAAGCTAAAATTCTCATAATAAGATGTATGGTCTTTAATTAGCTAGGCACTGTGTGTTCTTATCAAAACATTCATCCTTAACAGTTTTTATTTTCATATTCCAATTCCAAAATTAGTCTTCTATCTAATTTCATAACATAGAATTGTCAAGTATGGATTATAATTTCTAAGCATCTTGATTTGTGATCCTTATTGGCAGTGTGTGTGTGTGTGTGTGTGTGTGTGTGTGTGAGTTCTCACACGCTTGAGTGTATGTGCATGCACATGTCTGAATGTGCAAATGTCAGTGTTATCATTTAGCCAGGGTTCTGAACTAATAGGCAGAGAAAGTTTCATCAAAATATGGCAGGTCAGGTTCAACAGAATGGTTGCTACATGGAGCAGAAAATTGATAGGATAACAGAGCTGACTACTGATATAAGCTAGGCATTTATGTATCATACAAAATCTGTAAAACACATTAGAATTTAACTAGAACTTCATTGCTCATGCAGAACTCATCACACAAGTTCAGAGTCAATGGCATTGACACTTTACATGTTGGCTTTAATAGTGATATCAACAGGACTGTCTGTTGCTTGGATCTCTAGGAATCTGGAGTGTTACCCTGTGGAATTTGACTGTTTATAAAGTTTTAATGATTTTTTCAGCAGTTCTACTTATCCTCAGGAAAAAAAGAAAGAAAGAAAACAACAAGCAAATGAAAAACAAAAATGAAAAACAAAACAATGACTTGTTTCCTCTCCTATCCTATCCATCATCCAAATAAAAAAAGGTTGATTCTTTGTTTTATGATTTTTCCAAATTACAATGAATGGTTTATTGTGTGAACAAATGTCTTTGCTGTGTGTGTGTTACTGCAGTGTGTCCCCTAATGAATGTGCTTTCAGCATGATTACTAGAGTTTTATTTCCATGAAGGGATCAACACTTGTTTTGCATGGGTTTGGGCCCCAGAGCTACCTGGGTGTGGCATGTCCTACTGTTTTAACAATTCCTTGGATTCTCTGAATCTTTTCTGTCATCCAGAACTCATGTAGAATTCTTCATATAACTCCTGTCTAATTGTTAATAATTGACTATCTAGTTATTTCTAAATTTCCCCTAAAATTTATGTTACTATACTATATATTATGCATGTACAGAATTTGAAATATATGTATTTCCTTTTTCTTTTCCTGCCTTATAATTTTAGAAAATGTCTGAGTATGTAGCCCAGGATGCCTTTGAACTCAAAGTTTCACTGATACTGTCCTCAAACTCTTGATTCATTCTTCCTCAGTTACCTCAATTGTAGTATTAAAAGCACATACTACTATCTCCAGGTAGAATACAAGTTTAGTCATCTCTCATAATACCACACGGATAGATAACTCACTTAAGAAATGCAATGTTCATATTAGTGTCCATAACACTATGGAAAGTAAGTATTAAAAAAGAAGTAGCACTCACTACATTGATAGTTATCTTAGTATTGTTCAACAATTAGTATTGTTGGAAAATAACTTCAGGAAGATAAAAGTTATACACAAATGGCTTGGGTGCCTGAAAGATACACAATTCTAGAAAAACTTCTTAAAGAAACAGCTTCCCCAGAGTCTTGGCACCTGGAAATCCTCAACAGTGGTTCAGGGCTAGCTCTTAAAGACAGTATAACAGCTCTGGACTGAGAGGGCATATGCAAAACAATTCTAAAATCTCTCACAAAAAGGGAGTCTAATGTCAATATAGAGGTAGAAAATCTATTACAATATATCCCTTTCAACAGAATTCGATTTATCAAGCACAACCAGAACTACCTAAAAGAGAGAGGCTCCTTTCACTTGTCTGGGCAGTTAGCACTAATCCATAATGTATCATATTAAAAGAGGTATAACTATGTCTTAGAAGGAGAATCGTGAATCACACCTGTTTCTATGACCTTCTTAAAATTATAAAGCAAAAGGTGGAGTTCATAAAGAAAGGCTCTCTCAAGAGAGCAATAATCAGTCAGAGAGAGGCAGAAGCCATGGTCCTTTGCAGAAAATCAACCCAAATACTTTTAATTTAGAACATTTTAAATAATCCCACTAAATAAATATTAATGCAGTATTTTGGATTGCTATTTATTCTGTTCAAACACCATGTATAATAGATATAGGTAAGTTGTCTTATGTCAAGAAGGATACCTCTATAAAATTTAAGTTTATCAAAATGTGCGTGGTCATCTACCAAGCAATTGGATCTTAATGTCATGGGAAGCATAGAAAAGATCTCTTCGTTTAAGCCTGACTAATGCCCAGATGTGCCTCACACTAAAAAAATGTTTTATAGTTCATACTTCTGATTGAGAGGATTTTTTGTTTGTTTTGTTTTGTTCAGTAAGTTTTCTTTCTTTTTCTTTTTCTTTTTTTTTTTTTTTTTTTTTTGGTTTTTCAAAACAGGGTTGGTCAGTAAGCCTTCAATGAACATCATCTATATCCCAAAGTTTGGCTAAGCATGTGTGGAATACAATATACAAGAATCAGAATTTTATCATCATAGAATTTTCTTGCAGGAAATATGCATTTTACTTAGCATTTACAGATTGTCAAGAAATTCTTTCAAACATCCAGCACACAAACTAAATGGACCTGAAGATATAATGATGCATCATGAAAATTCTTTAGAATCTAGGACAAGTTCCACAGGGACAGAAAACATTTTGTCTGAGGAGTCAGTTGGGGATAAACCAAAGTCTATCTGAAAACCATGGGGATCCATGGGAATGGGGATCCAGTCAGCAGGCAGAAAAAGAGGTAACAAGTGTTCAGAGTTCTTTAGTGTTCTTAACATTCCTACATTCAGAACCAAACAGGAAAGTAATGTAGACCGTCATCCACAATTGGCTAGAGAGCTTTCCAGAACTCTCTTGTGTATCATATTTCCTTAATCAGGTTTATATTAGGTGCCAAGGCCTTATATATTGTATACAGATTAATAGAGACTTACTTTCAATACTTTTTTTTAGCCCAAGGACTAAACATTTATTCATTATTGGCATGAGTCAGCATTCCCTTTAACTATTCAAAATACTTAGATGATAGGTTGCTTAAGCATTTCTTTCCTTTATCAAACATATTATCTTGTTCCTATAAAAGAAAATAATGGATTATAATTTGAGTTTCATCAATATCTATACTAACAGAGACCTGCTATTTAGACTGAAGCCATTGTGTCAGGCTTATGATAGTAATATACCAATATAAAGAGACTTTAGCTCACCCTCACAAATATCATGTATCTCTGGCAAAATTATAGCCATTTACCATTTATTGATTATAGAAATATAGCTCACCAAAACATTGTCACCCACACTTCTGAATGATCTATAGTATAGTTGCCATATAAAGGATAGGAACAGAAATTAATTCTTATGTTTCTAATTGATTTCATTCAGCAATGAGACATATTTCAAAGTTAATTATCAGATAATACTATGGAAACACTTGCTTTACTCTCAGACAGTATACATGTTAACTTCTTTGGATGAAAATTTGTTCATTTATGTATCAAACAATAATCATTTTACATCTATTGTATACTAATTATTATAACATCAATTGGGAAAACAACATGAAAGTGTAGAAGCATTCTTGTGAAGTCCAGTAAAGAACACATGGTAAACAGAATGGAGTGTATGAATCATACCATTTAAGATATTTCAATTAGAATGAAACAAAGGTTGAAACAGATAACAGAGGTGAACCACAAAGAAGGAGGGATCTGAAGTATTGTCTGAAACTTTTTTGTGTTGTTTTGTTTTTCTAATTTGTTGTTATTAAAGAAAATGACAAAGGACTATACATGAAGAGGAGCTTCTAGCCAACAACTTAAGCCAGAACAGAATTCGCAGCAAGAACTCTGCTTGAAACTGAGGATATCTTGGCCTGAGAATAGAAAGCAAGGACTAGATTAGAGTTTTATTTCTGAACAGAATTTGTACCAGTGTTATGAGGACAAGCACATACTTTATATTATGAAGAGCCTTTAACAGGCTGTAACTATAAAGCACACTAGTTAATCCTTTCTTCTCAGATGGAGACAGAAGCAACTGAATCTGCATGTTGCCGTATGCAGAACATGACAAATAGAATCATTGATCATATTGTAGACATAGTTGAGGAATTTGGCACTTGCAGCCATTACGGAGCTATTCAAGTCAAGGCTGAAGAAAACTTCATTGTGTTTGAGACAGGATCTCACAAGACTTAACTGACTGACCTGGAATTTGATATTAGAGAAGAGGCTGATGTGGAAGTCACAGAATTCCACCTGCCTCTATGTTGGGATTAAAGGCATACACCACTACACATTTAAAAAATAAAAGTTTTATGATGCAATAGAAATGTTCCAAATCCTGCTTCAGAAGGTGTCAAACCATTACAGTTTCTAGAGACTTATTGTACTTCCCAACGAAGAAGAATTTTGAAAGTTTGTGAGTATCCAAAATAACTCTTGAAAATGTAGCCATGAGAACAATAGGATTCTGAGTAAAAGTGGAAAACACTACCAAAGGAGAAAACATATATTAACACTAGAGGAAAAAATAACATATTTTACTTAAATGCACTCTATAAAACCTTGGATAAAAATAATGAAAGCTAAATATGAAAAGTGAAGATAATTATTCTTTTAGAAACTTAGCAAAGAATGAGTATGGGATATTGTTCATTTATTTTCAGTTTCTGACATATATAACAAAATAAAATGAGGATGTTTTATAGCACTGATGAAGTGGTTGGTATAGGGGATTTTATTTTATTGTCCATCTGAAGCCCCCTCCCCCTTTTTGTTCTATTTGCATACACAAGTGACAAGTAGGAATGATTAAAACCAGAGGAACTTGATGACCTCTACAGAAGATAAGAAATAACTATTTTTATTTGATTTTGGATAGAATATGAAGATGGTTAGTTAATCAAATTTATAAAACCTTATATGGAAAAGCTATATGTAAAAAACTTTTTAAGAGGGTTATTAACATGAATATGGATTTTAGAACACAATTCTGAGAGAATGAAAATAATATTGATAAAATATAATTTAAGACTATGGAGTAGAATAATCTAAGTGTCAGCTTTAAAACATTTATCCATGTTATGACTTAATATTAAAGAGTGGGTGTTAATTTAAGCTATTAAACTACCATACCGTAGAAAGTCCTATGTATGAAGATATTGATATATTCATAAACACACACACACAGTCACGGACTCTCACACACACACACATACACACACACACACACACATGTATGTATGTATGTATATATGTATGTATATTGTCCCCCTTCCTGGTTGCCCCATGCCAACACCCTATGCCATCCCCCTGCCTTTATGAGGGTTCTCTCCTAACCACCTACCCACTCCAGCCCCACCACCCTAGCATCCCCCTACACTGGGGCACTGAGCCTCAACAGGACCTAGGTCCTTCCCTCCCTATGATGTTAGATAAGGCAATCCTCTGCTATATATGCAACATAGACTTCTACTAAAGACATAAATTGGGTTTAAAATGCAACTAGAGGTACTGGGAAGGTGAAGAAAGTAATGGCTGCATTTCTATAGCTTTCAAGTGATATGATATAACACCCTCTTACAGAGGATAAGAAAAAACTTGTAAAGTAGCATAATAATCTATGTGGGGAGTGGTGGAGGTGGTGGTGTGTGTGTGTGTGTGTGTGTGTGTGTGTGTACCTGTGTTTGTATGTTTGTTTCTGAATAAGGTTGAGAAACACTGAAATAAACAAAGTTCAGGATCATTAAATTAAGAACATTTTGTTTAATTACATTCTTTTCATATTTATACAAGCACATGAATTTTCAGATGGGTGGTATATAGTATTTGGGCCTGTAATTAATTTCTGATTATAAATTCGTGTAAGTTTCTATAAAAATAATATAGATAAAATTAATGACTCAAGGGATCTGCATTGAAGGTATTAGCATGTTTAGGAATAAACAATCAGTTCAGTTTAGGAACTATTGTGTGCCAGCACAAGTAGGAGATAGCACATAAAACTATCTGGTCATGAGAGACACTGTTGAAAATGGGATCATGACTTCAAACCAAAGATGATGACAGATTTTATCTTTAAATTAAAGCAAACTACTTCAGGATCCACAAATTTCTATAACAGATGCAATGATTTGTTTTTAATATTGATCATTTCTGGAGGGCATAAAATACATTGGGGATATATTGAGTAGGCAAAACAACACAGGAAACTACACATCAAAAACTCAACATATCTAAACATTCCATTCAGAAAACATTGATGGCACCTTGTGATAGTGTAGTGTCAGGGAAAATGGGAAAGGTGAGATTAAAACTGGGAGAAATGGATGGGTATTTCATGGTGTATTTCTGAAGACCCAAATCCCACATATTTATCTGTTCCCTGTGTCCTTCCTGGAGGTCATTCCTTCATACTGTGTATTCTAAAGAGGCATGTGGCATGTTAGAGACAAAAGGTGTTTCTAGTTTTAAAAAATGACACAAGAAGCCATTGTGAATAGGGAAGAAAATAAAATCCTGACTACAACTAAATGGATAAACAATTTACCGATAAATTCTATTAGTAACTTTTAAACAGATATGAACTGTGCATACACCAGGGCTCTGTCAACAAGTTTTGACATAATTGGGTCATTTTCTAGATTTCCTTGGGTATATTTCATCTAGTTTTTTTATATCTTCCATTGTTCAGTAAATAATAATTATTTTAACTTCATTTTCATGAAAGAAAATCTCTAGGAAAATAATTTTCAACTTTTGTTTTGTTTGATTATGGACAACATAAATCAATGATAAAAACACATACTTTATCCTCATTTATGCACATAGATTAATAAGTTCAAATAATTTTAAGTTTTAATAGAAATATGTAAACTAAAGTTTGATTAGTCATTTATTTCTTCTTCAAAATAAAAAATAAACTATTGCTGTAGGAAATGGACATTATTGTCTCAGGAAAGTTCATATTTAAAGCTTGAATAAACTGACAATAGTAGGAGAAAAAATGGAAGTCAGAAATTGCTGTATTCCTCAATTTTATATATTTTTTCTTTCATTGATCACTGCTTAAGAGTCACCTTCTACTTAAATAATTGTAGAAGTTAAAATGTAGCAGAAAAAAAACATTTTTGAGTGACTGCTTCAGTTGCATATGTCCATTGGTCATCATTATATAGTCTTCCTAGAGAATATACACATATACAAATACATTACATATATTTATAATATGCATATTCATTTCTGAAGTCCTGAAGAATATTTTGAAAGTTATAACACATTAGTATTTTCTCTTCTTCTCTCCACATCTCTGATTATCAATATTAATTTGATTGTGAATTTTACCTTTCAGAGTCTTTAGGGGACTATAATACTCTTGAAACCAAGAACATGGACAATGAAGACACATATCTTACTTTCCATTTGCCCACATATTAGAAATCCAAACCCAAATTTACTGAACCATATATAGAGAAAATGTGAAAGTCAGTGAACTATGGACAGTCCTTGAATGCTGAAAAGAATGTTGATAATGTTTAATGAGACATGTTAAAGATGAGTCATAATTTTTTTTGGTGTACTAATAAATCTACTAAGGTGTACTTCTTAAGACATTATATGTATTAATAAGGATGAGAAAAATATGTCTAAAATTACTTATTTATTCATCTGTCCACAAATTTACTTCTCCAATTCATGTTATGTAGTTGCTGGCTACTGCATGCTAAACAAGTTACAATTGAAGAAAGAGGGGGAAGTTTCACTGACTGTCCTGTTTCAAGACCTAACAACAGACTGATGATTAGCGAATATAAGAACGTATGGAAATTTTCTAATTGATCACCTGATAGTCTTGTTAACAGTTTTGCTCTTCAAAATGTAAATTATTGCAAAATAACTTTTTAATAAGAATTACAAGAATTCCATGCAAATTTAGAAGGGTGTATAATCTAATAATTTATAGAACCAGAATTATACCTCTAATAATTTTTTAGTTTCTTTCTTGAAAATGTTCTTTGCTGAATTTCAAGAAATGTCTGTATGCTTCAAAACTCAATGGTGGCCCTGAAGTGCATTTCCTTAGTATGACTTCAAATAGTCTTTGCTTTCCTTCTTCGTTTTTTAAAACAGAGGTGCAGTGCATTTCCTTAGTATGACTTCAAATAGTCTTTGCTATCCTTCTTCGTTTTTTAAAACTGAGGTGTACTAATCCTTTGCAGTCTCCACTGAAACTGAATAAATTTTGTAAAAATTACTAACCCTTAGCTATCTTAATTGTATAGTAACTTTTCAAATAGAAGGGAAGGTACCTAAACTGAAAGTTAGGTACACATTCTTCATCTGTAAATTCTCTGGACATTTTTACAAATTTCAATGAAGGATTAATTATTTAAATAGCAACAGAGCTCATAAGACCTCACGGTAGAAACTCTGAGATTTCCACATGCCATCTCTGCACTTGTCACTGTAATAGGACTCTATTGGGGTTTACTCCCTTGAATATATTCTTTTCCTTCCACTGTTTAAAATAAGTATATTCAGGTGTTATTACATTGTTGAAAAATTCAATTTTGTTAATATAGGTATCTTAATGTATTTTAGTGGCACAATGCCCTTCAAATGATCTACAAGGATCAACATTTAGATAAAATGCCCAAGCAATGGTTATTTACATTAAAATAAAGTGAAGTTTTGAATATAGTTTAACCAAAAATGTTAACTCAAGCCAACTTATGGGATAATTATTAAGTCAATTAGATTCACTGTTTTAATTATTTCCTTCCCAACAAATAATGAGCTTAACATTACTGACTCTTAAAAAACAAACTTATTCCTACCTAATGATTAAGACCCATAAGCACCACTATTTTCTGTCATGGAATAAAGAAGAAATGGTTTCAGACTTGAACCTGAATCAGAATCACCTGGATTATGGGTCCTTCATATTGACATGCCCTGCCCTGACACTTTCTGGTTTGACAGTTTGTGGGTAAGAGGTCTAATGAGTCCTGTTTGATGCAAGTGATGGAAAAAGCATGCTTCATTTCCAGTATGATGTTCAGAAAAAAGTTCTGAGACATGGTATGGTAAGTACCTGTAGGTCTTTATACATTCAAAATAAATTATGAATTATGTGCATTGTGTTTGATATGGTGGATTCACTAATCAAATAACTCTTATGTGGGTAATTTTATCAGCACATATGAGCCAATACATTCAAATTATATATAAATAATAGGGCATTTATCTATGTATACCATTTAAATGCCCTGTTTTATGACTCATCTCCATGCCAGATTATAAAGAAATTCTTTCTTCCATGGTTTCATTATTCATATATACTCACATACATAGTGAATGATGGAGAAGGAAAACGGAAGATCCATGGTGACAAGATTGGGTAAAACGTGGAAAGGATGTCACAATTGATTCAATGGAGACCCCTGTCATTCATTGATTTTATAACATGAGATTCTGACAAAGACGTTCTTAATTAAAGGGGGCAGTTTCTACTTGTCCCTTAAATAGCTGTACATTTTTGCTCCACTAAAGAGTTGTGTTTATTAAACATCTTCTTACCTAACCCTTTCATTCTAATTTATTTGTATGAAATTATGACCCCAGAGCTTCTCCATGCTCTTAAAGGCCAAAGCATATATACCGTGTGTTTTGCATTATTAAATATAATTTATTTCTTTTCGAGTCTGGTTAGAGTAAGATTCCTTCCAACTTGGAGTAACAATAATTTTTGGGCTACGAAGCATCATGTCTCCAATGAGAGGCAATATCTTTAACAAAAAATAGTAATAATCATGAGTAACATTTCATTTGGCATTTCATAACAGAATTATGTGAATTTGTAACTGTATTTGTAACTACTTTATGTCTCAGGGTCACTCAAACAAACTGCAATTATAATGAGGTCTAGAATGTAACTAAACAAATTTTTAACAAAATTTAAACATCATGTAAACATTATTTTTTTTTAACCTTAATGTGTTTCCAAATATATTGTAGTAGTAGATTTCAAAAAGCTCAATCATATGGAACTTCTAAAATCATAGTTCACCCATTTGTACAAGTCATACGTCACAAGACAATAGTGAAACATTCACAAAAATTATTTTTCTTTTCCTTTTAAAAAATTCAAAGTCCAATGGAGTATTCATATTCAAATATACACAACATATTTAGGACCATCATCATATACTTGACCAATTATTATTATAGATCATTTCCTTGTTTCCACAGTTTTGTTATATCTGTTATCATCTTGGCTGCCATGATTCATTTTTATAGGAAATTCTATGGTAACTACGTACAATAGAAATATAAGCCCTAATATTTTTACTATGGGAGTCCTTGTCCAATGTTTCACATTGAAGTAATAAGTATCTTGGAATCATAAATGAGAATTAAGATAGTTCTTTGTCATCTTAGGCAGCAACGTGGCATTAAGTTAGTGTTGTTTTTGCAAATGAAAGTAGCACATTCAGTGTAGGATTCCCAAACTCTATGTCAATCTAAACAGTACTCTGCACAGTAGACATCCTTAGAATCTATTCACCTCAGGATGAAATCCTAAGCACTGTTTGCAAATATTATCTACTAGCTTTAAAAACAGCTTTCATTATTGGAAGAGAACACACATAACTCCTCAAAAAGGTTTCTTCCAGGGAGCTTAGTTTGAGGGAAACTATCTGGCAGCCGCTCATACTCTGATGGGTAAAGAAGCGCTGTGAGGATTCAAGGTTTAAATCACACCACCACAATCCTCCCAAACGCCCTCTCCAATCCCTGTAACAGTTCCAAATCTCATTCTAGATGCCCATAAATATACAAATTGGAAAGAAACCTGTAATTGCCCAGTGGAGTTTTCAAATACACTTAACTTTGCTATTTCAAGCCACAGACACCAAATGGAAACTAAGGTAATGCTCTTAATTTTCATCAATTTCTCAAAGCTGAGGTTTTAAAGTGATGAATTTTGTTCCATAGCTTTGGCACAAAGTATCCGTGATAATTTAAAGCTGAAAATAAGTCTTTGGCCTAAAGTACCAGACCACTAAAGGGATCTCACTGAGATACTACAAGCAATGGGAGCCCTCTGAAATGATCAGAAATGCTGATAACATTTTTATATTACAGGTCATTCAAACAGTAAGCGCCATGGACAAAGACGATCCCAAAAGCGGACATTTTTTCTTGTACAGTCTTCTTCCAGAAATGGTCAACAACCCAAATTTCACCATCAAGAAAAATGAAGGTAAATATGTTAGGTAAAATGGTGCAGAGTGGAAACTGGGCGATGACATGCAGTTTCCAACCAATAAAGGAAACTATGATTAAATTACTTTTTGTTCACTCATGAGTAGCTGAAAGCCAGTTTATCAGCTGCATGGCAAGGTAATTACATCACTTCCTCTCTCTAATACTGGCATTCCAGATAAGAAAACTATTAGTGAAAATTAATGGTATCCAAGGGAGTACCGTCCTTGACAAGATGAGAATCCCGTTTACTTCCCCCTAAATGGTTCTAGGAAGGCTTAGATCCTGAGATATCTGTTACTGAAAGAACTGGTTAGCACTTTGGAGTTGTTAACTTTTAATTGTCTGTTTACTAAGTCTTTAGGGAAAGTCTATTTTAATTGTGCCTGGTTTGTGGGTACATAGTAGAGATATTTGTTTAATCCTGTGCCAACCTTAATAATAGCAATTAGATCATAAAAACTTTCTTGAAGGATACTTTTTATCAGTAGTATTTGGGAAGTAATGCAAATTAATTTTATTTGTATGTCTCTTAGTCACAGAGAATATTTAATCAATTTCTTTCTTTCTTGAGAACCTTCTTTATATGACTACTGTTCCTTTAAGTGTAGTGTAGTGTAATCACAAGTTATAACTCAACCATTAAGACATTATTTCATGTATACATTAGTATTTCTTCAGATACCAAATTTTAGAAGACTGTAACTTTATTTTGGCTCTAATATATTTATCTTAGTCTTAATTAATTATATTGTTAGTATTCTCTTAGTCTGTTTTCTGTTTTGTCTGTAGG
Organism: Rhynchomys soricoides; assembly: GCA_019843965.1. NCBI lineage: Eukaryota > Metazoa > Chordata > Mammalia > Rodentia > Muridae > Rhynchomys > Rhynchomys soricoides. The sequence continues at coordinate 4,498,507 of JADRCH010000184.1, forward strand.
CATTTCTTTGTTTTCTAAAATGTTCGATGTAGAATTTGTACTCAATTAGCACAGGAAATTTTGGGGCATAACTGTTTGGGATATTGCTGTCTCAGTTTGTAGGAGGTTAATGTCTTTTGAGAAAATTCCGTTATGAAATAAAATAGCATTTTACAGCTCATGTTAAATGTATCATGGCCTTGCCTTTCACTGCAATATTACTTAGCTCTTTGGGGATGCTTTGATAAATGGAGATGCATCACAGAAAAGGAAGGAAGAAGGTCATGAAACAGACATTACTTACCTAGCCAGCTTCCATTATTAAAAACATTAAAGTGACAACATTCCATTTCATCTCCCTGAAGACAGAGTCCTTACATGTTAGTCACCCCAATCAGAAACTCTTACCCAAGAACATTATTTTTGTTCTTTTATGAAGACAAGCAGGATTTATCTTTTATGGAAATCTCAAAGCCCATTCATAAACCCCAAACTGCTGATAATACACAATAATGTGGTCTCTGCTTATTTTGACTGTAATCTTATTGGTATGTAGATTGTATTTGTGTAAAATACCCCACATTTAAAAATTCTACATGAAGTAACGTGTTCTCATTTGCCATATCTGGATAGCTTTATTTTCCCTGCCCAATTCATAATTTCCAGACTTGCCCTTTTACAGCCGTGGTCCTGGAAGACACACAGATCACAAGTGTTGGGTGAATGGGAAGGTAAATTCCTGGATTCCATAGGAAGTTTAATTCCAGCCTCTATTTTAAATGACAATACTTCTTAATGTGTCATATAATAATGGATTTCATAAGTTTTCTCTGATTTGTTGAAATTAGTAGAAACATGTATAGGAAATTCTATGTCATAAATTTCAAGGCGCTCTAAACAGAATATTTAAAGTTGTGTGGATTGTCTCTTTTGTTTTGTTTATCAAAAATAGAAGCCCAAATATTGGCCTCTCTCCCAGGTCTGAAAAGAAGTCTGGGTGTTACAAAGTGACTCAGGATTTAAAAGGGCATTTTGTATACTACAATATTTCATTTTAAATCATATAGTCATTTGCTTTGGAAATGGTGACTATGAAATTTGTTATTCCAAGGGGAAATATTTTTATTAAAGTGGAAGAACCTGCTGTTCATATTTATGTCTGCAAAACACCATAAACTAGAACTGTCTTATAGAACGTAGGGTATTTGCTCACTGTGATTCTGGATTCAGGATCCAAACATTCAACAAACTCTCATAAAATAAATCATGAACCTGAAGGCCTTTAGATTATGTATGTAAAGTTTGTACACTTTTTGCCTTTGCCTATTATGAATTCATAGACTTTGCTACATAGGCTATAAGGTCTTTGCTGTATGAATAATGAATAATATTGTGAAAATAAGATGTCTTAGTAATATACAGAAACAATTGAAATAATCAAAGGGTTTGTCAGTTTTAAATATTGGTATAGTTATGTGGATATATGGTAGACACTTATAATAGAAAAGTTAGCACATAGACAATCTGTATTTTCGCTGTTAACGATGCTTGTTAGACTGTAAAGTTGATGGTGATAGTTTTATGTTATTATTTACTGTGATATCTTTAATGTTCAGATAAGATAAAATCAAATGTTTTAATTATATTTATAGTTATTAATCATTGATTTTGTCCTTAATTTCTACTTTTAACTGATTAGAAACTGAAGCTTCTCAGCTAAGATATTTACAGATTTTAGTCTATGAGAATAAACCATTTTAAATTTTTGTAACATCCAATACATCCAGATCTATACTTGATGAATGGAATAATTTCCCAATTACTTTTATCTTCAGAAAATAATTTGATTTTCTTAGAAACTTGTGGCCCCTTCCTACTCAGCATTCTCATGATCTTTCTTCTTAAATAGATAGGCCCTCATGCAATTTTTCCTCCTCTAATTCATAATCAAAGGCATAATGAAATAGAAATGAGCTTTCTTTTTTATACTACACAGTTGAATGATTTCACAAATAATCCTTTCTCTAAGTATATAGGAATATTATTTATATCATAAAAAGATGGCAGCTTTCAGTATAGAAGAAGGGAACATGAAAGGACAAATATGGAGATATATTGATTATGCACACCTAAAATTCAGAGCACCATGAATCTTTTAATTTGGTAGTACAGACATTGGTTTCTTCATGTTTTAGTTGAGTGAATTCATAAACAAAGAGTTTTGCTGACCACATTTTAGTATTAGCTTCTATTCTAAGTGTGGAAATGGAAAATAACCAACCATTCAATATAAGAAGACAAGGAAGATAAATGGACCTTTTACAGATACTGCAATATCTTGCTTGCAGGAAATTTGAGGTCGGCAGAAGCTGCTTTCCGCCAGTCTGCATGTTGTAGGTAAAATAATTTTTGATTGGATTTGCAATATCTTTGGTTTCAGAAAAGGAAATTTCTGTAGCTTGTACCAAAATATAAATATGGCTTAACCCAGGGAAATGTAGAAACTGAAGTTCTCTCATTAAGGAGAGCCTGTGAGAGGAAAATACACATTAAACCTAAACTTAGTAATGTTTTGGTTACGGTTGAGAAAAATCTAGCAAATGATCATAGTCTCAAATGAAGTTGGTTTGCCTCCCCTTGGAAATCTGTGAGTTATCCCTAATCCAACTGATAAAATATCCACTCTAGGGCAGTCACTGAATCTCAGGGAAAAGGCATTAGAGTTATATACCTGAGGCCATAGAATCAAACATAAGTTTCAGTATCTTTTACCTCAACAAATGGTTTTGTAAATGTAAATGACATGGACTGTTAATTGAGCCTTTGAGTAACAATGCATTGTACTAGTTCAATGTCTATAAAATATTTACTTGTGAAACTTGCAAGTCATATATTTTTTCTTCAGAATTCTATCGAAATGTGAAATTTAACTTCAAGTATATATGTTTACTTTTTATACTATGAAAATATCTACCTTAGGAATATTATTTCTATAGATAATTTACTGTGAGTTCAGTTCACTCATCTGTAATACCAGGATAATTGTTCCTAGCTTGCATGCAGTGATGGATATATGTATGTGTATATACACACACACACACACACACACACACACACACACACACACACACTGAGACATCTCTGAGTATGTGGAAAACTACTCAATAAACAAGACATGATCTGTTTTTATATGAATTTTATTTCTTTTTGCTTTTATGTGTCTGTGCTTTTAGTTTTGTAGTTTTGTTTTATTTTGGTACTTTGCTTTATTTTTTATTAATAAATTATTTTACTTATTTGACATCTCAAATGTTACCTGCTCCATTTCAGTGCCCCCTTGCAGAATTCTTCCCCCATCTCCTCTCCCATTTATCTCTCAGAAGATCCCACCACCCCACCCTGCATTCTGGCTTCATGGGGACATCAAGTCTCTACTGGATTAGGCACATTCTCTCCCACTGAGTCCAGACAAGGCAAACCTCTGCTCAGGCAAGCCCATGTATGTTCTTTTGTTGATTGCTTGGTCTCTGGGATCTACCAGGGGAACCTGAAGGGACACCCTCCAGTAGTTAAACAGGGCCCTCAGTGTAGGGATGGCAACACCAACCCACCTTCAAAATTTTTGATCCAAAGTATTCTTGTCGAAAAGAAATACAGGGACAAAAGTGGAGAAGAGACTGAAGGAATGGCCAACCAGTGACCAGCCCAACTTGGGATCCATCCCGTAAGTGGGGGCCAAATGCTGATAGTGTTATTGATGCTATTTTGTGCTTGCAGACATTAGCGTAGCATGACTGTCTTCTGAGATGCTCTACCAGCAGCTGACAGAATCTTATTTCTTAATTCTTCATTGTTCCTTTAGCATATCATTCCTAACTTGGTTTCCCTTAAATTTTTCTCCATAGGCTTATTTTAATACAGAAGATTAATTTAGAATGTGACATCACCAGTAAAGACATTTATCCTCACCAAAGGCTTTGCAAACAATCTTCTTACTTGATAATATAATAGTCCTCAAGGTGTTGTTTTAGAAACAAATAATTTATCCATGAAGAGCAAGGAGGAAGAGGGGTAGATTGGGGATCTCAGATTTAGACATGAGTATAAAAACTAAAAGGAATTTTCCCTCTTTTCTTTAATCTCTCAACAAAGTAAAGCGTAGTTTTCTCTTCACAGGGGTTATTTCATTTTTAATGTTATAGATCACTTTCTATCTTAATATTGAGTTATGAGAACTGTAAATGAGACATTTTTGCCTAGGTTTGACAGCTAATCTATTTTTTAAGCCTTTTTCAATTATCAGCTAATATCAGACCCCTATTGATTTTTAAATAAAAAATGTGTGACTTAAAACTGAAATCAGATTATTCTGATCATAAACCATGCAGACTGAAGATCTATCCTCCTGCAGAATCATCCAGAAACCTTTTCTTTTATTAACAATGAAGATAGGTCCTTCCTTCCATATTAAGCAAGTTCCATGCTTCAATGTGGAATTTGAGTATTGTGTTCCTTGTTTATTCCCAGTCCTGTTACAGGATAAGCCATGTATGCTATTTCTATCATAGTGCTTGAGGTCTTCTGTCAGTCTAGGATGCTTTGAAGTAAGGAAAGCCTATTACAAATTACTTTTCTTTCCTCAAGTGCCCATTACTAGAGTACTAGAGACCCCATCTTGCAGCACATCCATTGTTATTGCATACTGTGCCTGTGTGAATATAATGTATACCTATATTTGTAATGCAATAATAAAACACAATATTAAATTACCAGAGGAAACGTTTCCACAGCGTACTCTCCAAACCAAACGGTTGATATTGCTATAGATTTTTCAGCCTTTGCTCATACTGGGGAGGGATGTTCCTTTTCAACCACAAAATGCATGGCTTGGTTTTCACCAAAAAAATCAATGGGATCTCTAATATACAAAATAAGCTTATGTATAAAACTGAAAAGATTTCTGTTTTACTAAAATATAATTTACTGTCTATTGTTATATTTATCAGCAATATGTTGCTGATTAAAAGCACATTTATGTTTATAAACTTCAATTAAGGATAATATGTAGGTTATGAAAAGTTGGAAATAGATCTATTGTTTTATTCTAAGTTATATATGACTATGCAATATGATTCAGAAAAAGGATGATTTTATTTTCTTACCCTCATGTTAGATTTAAGTTTCCATATTTTCTTTTAAGAATTCATGAGTAAGGGTATTTTCAGAAATGCAATTTCTTTGCATTTGTCCTTTCCAAATATTGAAAATCTTAAAATCATTATTTTGTTCAGATATAGCAGTGCCCTTATTTTATAGTCCTCAGTGTGTGCTATGGCAGACAATTTCACTTAGGCATTGAAAGCCACTGGGATATCATTTATAAACAGTGTATATTCATATATGTGTTTCCAAAGCTACTATCAGTGCTTCTCAGTCACGTTCCTAGCTACTGTTTCCAGTCCTTATAATGCATCCCATTAAAGGAGACCTTTGAAATATGAAATAGTCAACTGTATGTGCATATTTACTTTAAATTTGCATTTGTTATTTTCAAGATGGTAGGGTATAGAGCCTTGCTTTGAGGGTGTTTCTCCCTGAGACTTCTTAAAAATAGCTTCTAAAAACATATAGGAGTATCCTGAACATTAGGCAGTGTGAACAGAACAGGTAAGAGTAGACTTTTGCTTTAAGTCAGGTTTCCTTCGGCCTTGCTACTGTTTTGTCATTGAAGAATAATGTTATTTATTGTTTTATCATCAATTCCCAACTCAGAAATAGATCTTAGGTATTTGTGGGTATCAGACAAACATGATTGCTCTGAAAAACAGAACCCAGGTTTAGTATCAAAATTTAAAATTTAAAATGAAATGCACCATCAGTCTGTGTAAATTTTCCATCTCTAAAACTGTACTAAGTGTAGTTGGCAATCATTTTATCTCTGTTCACCATAGAAGTATGCATTTTGCATTAATTTGAACATTTTGTAGACAAAACACTAGGCAGACATGACATTCTGTCTGTGCTGTGATCTGAATGATGCATACCAACTCCTGATGATCCCACAGTTTGTTGTAGAAGCTGTAAGTAGAAAAGAAGTAGTCAAAGAAAAGATGGAGAACAGTTGGTGATAACATGGGAAATGGACATAGCCTAACATTGCAAAAGTTGACACGGAGTGAATTACAATAAAAGATAAACAAAACCCAGGACAACGAAAATGTAGGCTTAATAACAAGCTACATGTATATTTGGATCTTTACACATCATTGTACACTCTATAAGAAATTGTACAAAAATAGAAACAATCTTATACTGTAAACCCCCAGGTGCAAATAATATTTACTCTAAGGCTCTTCTGAATAATAAAATTGTAAGTAAAGTATATAAAAAAAATGTTACTGTGCTAAGTCCATAATTGACAAATTAGAAATGAATAGTAGCTAACTTTTCTTAATCTTCTCTTTCTGATACAGTTCTTGTGAGTAGCTTCAGTCCATTTCATCCACTTATTGTTAAAAAGTAAAACATCACTAAGAAACCAGAAATAAGTGGTTGAGTGATAATCAATATCATGTCTTATTGGACCTAATATAGTTGGCCAGCAACAAAAATTGTCAGTGAGCCTTTTCCATAGATAAACACAAAAAAGGAAAGAGGGTTATTTGTACCATAAGTAGTTCATTGAATATATCCTTCGTTATGGTAAAACAAACAGAAATATAAATTAAGAATAGCAAACTATTGGACTTTTCCATACTATTAGAAAATATGTAAAGTTATTGAAAAATGTGATATTTGAAAGTTTGTGGGATTATGCCCTTTTTAAATATAGGAGTAACATATGAATAATGAGTTATGTAGGTATTGGATGATAGTTAAAAGTTTTAAGTGTAATAAAAATAAAACAACAGGTCAGTTAACTTGGCTGTCATTTTTATTGTCCATCATTGTTCCCTAAGCTCTTGGTTCATTCTTTGGATTCAAAACGTGAAACTTGTTAGACATTAAATTCCTTCCTGGAATTCCACTTATCATAGAATGTAAACCTCTGCTCTCTACCTTCTTTATCTAGCTAAGTTCTAATCACTGATAGTAAGTACAATGCACTGTCTTTTCATTTGTATTGTTGGCTGGTCCTGTGAAGGTTGTCCGCTTTGCTTCCTTTGCAGTACCTCATGGCTCTTCTTAAGGCAGCTAGAAATCAAGAAACGTCTCTTTCACATGCTTTAAGATTATTAATAATAGATCATATCTTTATTCACTCCTTCATTTATTTGATATCCATTTATTTAGTGCCTCATACATATCAGAGAGTGCTTTGTGAGTTGGAAATAAAGTAGTGAATAAAATATATATCGGTTTTCCCTCATATATAGTGTATTTTTCTCCTAAGGATTAATTTTTGAATACCAATTGAATTCTCAGAGAAGATGCTATAATTTTGCAGGAATATTTGTCCTATGGTATCAAAATTCATAAGCTGGTCTGCAGAATTCTATGATTTAGAGTGGGATGATTCACAGTCTAAATTCTATACTCATTTTGTGAAACTATCCTTATATTAAGAAAAAAAAAGTATTTTCATTTGTTCTCCTGTATTCATTTTAAGCAAAGATACGGCTGGTCAGAGTGGTAAAATCAATCGATAATCATGGACAGTGGATTCTCCACCTAATTCCATATTGATGCTTCTCTCATGAGAAAGTCTAGATGAGGAATGTTGAAGCATACTATTAAATGCAATGTCTAAGCATGTTGGTGAGATGTTATAGTTGACAGTTAATCTCAGTCTGGGGTTTCTACTTTGCCTTTGATGATTCAGTTTCCAGATATAAACACACAACCTTCATATTTATAATAGCCCTTAATCAGCAATAAGGATGGACAGATATCTAGCCTCTAAGCTATTATGTCTACTTCTCTGACACACTCCCCAATATGACTTACCATGTTCCATCTGAACTGCTCGTAACAAAATTCTCAGGGAAGTATGTGCAATTTATATAGCAGGCAACATACTTCATTTTCTTTCTGAAATTTCAAGAGAAATTATACATATATTTGAATGTGATATTTACTCCAGAAATTTCAGGATGAAATCTCAAGGTATTAAGATAGCAGATAATATTATTAAAAAATTACTGTTCTATAACATTAATGTGTCTCTTTCTCAATATGTTGTGGCAGAATTCTCTACCTATTCAAGAACAAAATATTTTCATATACCAAAAGAACTCAAGAAGTGATGATGGCTGTTCATGATACTTCTGATTTTAGAAATTCTTCATATCTTTTATAGAAGGAAACAAAGAAATAAAAGAAATCTCTTAAGATAAATGTTTAATTCAAATTTATTTGTCAGAAAAATGTTTCAGAAAATAAGTGCTCAAGGACATATTTGTAGAAGTATGATTTTTCTGTATCTTACAAATTTAGTGAGGAAAATTCTGATATACAAGTTCTTAACTTAAAGAGTAAAATAATAGGCCAACATTGTTTTTAAAATAAAATTGTCATAATGTCATGGATAGCAAAATCCTACATGACCACAAAACTTTCATGACTGCAGAAAGAAGATTAATCTTTTGTTATTCTGATGACTTTATATCTTATTTTGATGATTTTATTGGATATCAAGTGTCCCTAACACAGTGAACAGGTATTTACATGTGTACAGATTCATTATAAAAGGAAAATAAACAAATAGTATGTACATCAGTATTACACATGCAAGTTTATGTCTATATATTCAAATCCTGTAAAAAAAAAAAAAACTTCAAAAGTTAAACTGGAGATATGATTTAATACAAAAATGTTTTCTTATCATTCAGGGAGCTTGAAGTTTAATCTCCAGTTACCAGAGTAAAATGTAAATGGCAGGGTGGTGCTCTTCTGTAAAGCACACTTGACTAGGGCACCAGACATCTAAAGCTAGGCATCTCTCTAAAGGTACTAGCCTCCATAAAAATCTTGCTGGTTCAACTCAGCTGTATTGGCTCCAAGCTGCCTGATTCAAGCTGTCCTTTCTCAACTTCTGATTGAATTGCTCAGTTTTACTTCAAACTAACTCTAAAAATATATTCTAGGCTTCTGACTCCTTCTCATTTTCTGGTTCACTCTGTCCTTACCTGAGTCTAGCTTATTCTCTGTGTCACCTGTTTCTAAAAAGGTCCTAGTTAAAAAACAAAAAAATAAAAATAAAAATAAATAAATAAAGAATAAATTAAAAAAAACAAAAACAAACAAAAAAAAAAAAAAACAGGAAAAAATGGCCTCTGAATTCCACAATCTGATCTGTCATTAACTGACCTGCCGTGAACTCCGTTCCAATGCACTTACTGTCTTTCAACTCACTGACTCAATGAACTGACTGACTAGATACCAGAGATCTGCATGTCTCTTTCTTTTGAGTCCTGGGACTAAAGGTGTATATACCACCATGCCTAGTCCTAAGCTTTTCTTTATCTGAAACTTGCTCTATACAAGGCTTGTCTTGAACCCAAAGATCTGCTTACCTTTGACTTCTGGGATTCAAGGTATGTTTATATTCCTGCCTGATCCTACAGACCTATAAGGTCTTTGGATGTAATCTCTTGCCAAAGCAGTCATGTTGCTGGATTAAAATTACTCTATATATAAATAGATAGGTAGGTTACTAGGACTTTCCGTAGCTCTGTGAATCTACATCAACAGTATCCCTATACTTTTCTCTAACATTTAGTAATATAACCTGAATCCTAATAATATAAACTGAGCAATGAGCTACACCAATAATCTCTTTACCTGGACACCTATAGGAGTATCATGTTTGTATGTAACAAACTGTAGACTTAGCTTCACATCTTTATCAGTACCATCTTGAAATTTCTTGTTTGCTGAAATCAGTCCGCATTCTTATATACACTAGTTCTATCAACTCACAGATGCCATCATATTCAGTGATCTGGGACTTTCCCTATTAATCATAAATTGAGAAAAATGTCACCACAAAGTTGCCTATAAGGCAATCTTATAAATTAAATCATCAATTTAGATTCTCCTTTTCTATATATATCTAGATTTGTATCAAGTCAACCAAAAGCACTTAGCATGGGATGTTAAAACCTAAAGGGATTGAAAAAATAGAATCTTCAATATTTCAATGAATATACACAAGAACTACACACATTTATGAACAGAACAGAAGGGAAATTACAATAACTTAGTCACATAAAAATGCTGATTGAGATTATGTAAATGAGATAAACACTCTTAGATACTTAAAATGTAAGATATAGTATGAGATAAAAAGGGACATTTTCTAAGAGAATTGTTGCTGTTATTATATTAATCATTTACTTAATTCCCTTACACTATATCTTTGAAAATAACTGATGTAATATTAGCAAAGAATTACTTGCTTATTTTTCTCAAAAGTAATTTTTGTCAGTGCAATGTACCATACCTAGACCATCATGAATACAAGATAAACTCTGTCAATGAACTATAGGTCCAACCCTAAAAGTACAATATCCAATGTTATTTGAAACCAGAGATTATAAAATCTAAGTTTCTCATTGAAATGGATTATTGAAGTATATATTGAGTCATAATTTTAGCATATAACTTGGAGTTTTAGGATCTGAGAACTTCATCTATTGGGAATTCTGGTTCTCAAGAAGACAGTGCTATTTACAGAGGACAGATGATGAGAGATATTTGATTTTTATGAGTCTAGTTCATTTCACTTTATATTTGATTTCCTGTTCACCCATTTCCCTTTAAATGGCATACGATCATTGTTTTATGCATATATATATAAAAGTAGAAGTAGAATTATCTATGAAGAACTAGACTAATGGAGGGGCCATAAGAGAAGGCAATTGAAATTTAAATGTAAGCAAAGTATAAGATACACATATATAAAATTTCCCAAAGATATACTTCATTTATACAATAAATATATACTAGTAATTATCTTAAAACATGCTAAACAGTAATCCATGTAGAAGCTAGTAGTACCAATTTGATGAAATCCTGTATGAAGAAAAACAGATGAAGGGTTATGCTAGGGAATAGGGTTGAAGAAATCATAATAGCTAAGAAATGTCTGCTTTGAAGCTCTCTATTTCAACATACTGTGTTCTCATTGATTAAGTATGTTTATATTTAAAGGGATATAACCACGGCCACTATCCCAGGTATGGCACTACCCAAATGGGCTGAACCCTTCCTCATCAATCATTAATTAAGAAAATGCCCTACAGGTCTGCTTAAAGGCCTATCTAACGGAGACATTTTATGAATTGAGGTTTCTTTCCCTGTAATGACTTTAGTTTATGTCAAATTGACATAAAACAACTAAACAGTACAATCAGACAGGCCCTAAGTATTGCCTCCTCTGTGTTTCTTCAGAGTATCAGAGAGATTTTGTGTTTTGTCATGATGGTTGTATGTACCTCCATAGAGACACTGAGGTTCAAAGAGGTGAGAATTTGGTGTTAGGAAAGCTGCATATTCTACTAAGACACCTAGTACCACTCAGAAGACTACTCCAAAAATACTCTCATAATGATAAACAGGAAGAGGTTATCATTTCTTGATCAATTCCAGAATCCTTGATAGCTTTATTTTCTCTATTTAGTGTTAGTATTGTGGAAGCAAAAAATTGAAAAATGAAAAATTATCTTATTCTAGACTGTGTCTGCCAATATAAATGGAATATAGTATTCAGCGTATAAAAGGAGAAACTAAGATTTTTAGAAAAGTTGTAGAAAGGAGGAATCCCCTAAGCATCCATGGATGCAAGCCATATAATTCAATGACTTGTCTAATGATCATTGTTATGTGTTACAAGGATACCTGATGATGTGGTACTCCTGCAGAACTCTACCTTCTTTCACACACTTAGTTGCTGATAGTCACAAAGTCTAGCTTTCAGAATGAGAAGGTCTACTTAGATCTCATGACTTGACTTATGGAGTGAGAGGGCTTTTCTATCATTATTCCATTTCAGTTCTTCAAACCATATGTATGTTTGTCTTGGAATAGGGACAATTGACTCAACTAAGCATTTCTTTGTATTTATAATGGTGAAATGTTCTCAGATCTGCTATTTCATTGTGATTGCTGTTCTCTATAAGGAACCTGCATATGCGAATGAAGACACTGAAAATTGGACCACAATTTTCCTGAAAACCTATGATTGCAATAAAATCCCCTTGTCTTAGTTTCAGAAGAACATCTTCTCATTGTCAGTCTTTTAAAAACATAAGTCTGTAGTTTTCCAAAATTCAATCTATTTTTAGTTCACACTGACCTTTTAGGAAAACAGCAACCCTTTGCTGAGAAGTCCTCCTTGTCCACTGGAATGCCTCATTTGAAAGTTCCATCACAGTCAGAAGTAGCAGAAGAAGGTCAATTTTAAACGGAAGTCCAGTATGGTAAATATAGAGTCAGGCAGGAATCATGAGTAGGCCAGTGGCATCAGAGCTGTGGATGAGCTCAGTGAAGGGATTCCTACACTTCCCCTAGGAAGCTTTTTGATAAGGAATGACTCTACTGTTCTGAAAGTTATGAATTGCAGTTGTCTATTATATGATTTACATTGTGTTACATTTTAATATGTCATTGTGAGAAGTGACATAATATAATGTGACAGATAGCTAAATTTTTACAGCAAGAAAACTTTTTTTATATCCAGAATCTGGTATCAAATTTGATAGCAGCTATCAATCCATTTTTCTTTTCTACAGACAGATCAAAAGTCTGATGTACATGAAAAGCAGGTCATTTTGAGACAGCCACAAATACTTCAGTGCCTACACATCTCAGGAATGATAAATCAGTTTAAGAAATACTTTGAAGGCTGCAATGGTCTTTACTCAAACTTTCCTTTCCTTTTATTTTCTTTTCAGATTATAGCAATATGGTTGCACAGCATACCTTTATTTTGTGAATATTACTAAGAAATGATGATTATATAAATTATTTGTCTACATCAATGAATAGCCCCTGGAGATGATTTTATAATCCGGGATGCATTGATAGTGAATCATGACGTCACAGTTGGGTCAAGTTTTCAAGAATGCACTGACTCTCTGATCTTAGTGATCCTTACCATTATCATTTAACCTGAATATAGTCACAGTCTCATCTGAAGTCTGCCCAAATAAATCAATGTGCTCTACTTATCTAATCCTTCAAACAGGGCAGAGAACCATGTGATTAAATATGCTAAATGGGCAGTTACAGAATCTTTTTGCGCATCATATCTAATTCATTTTTACTTTTCAGACCCCACTTGTCCGATCTACATGATAGGAATTTGAACAGGATAAAAGCATTCTATATTCATCTAATGTAGGCATTCTTTAAAACTTAGAGTTTATTAACAACGAACAGGTTTCCTTGTGACATTACTGTCTGAAAATACTGTACATAGGTTAGTTTAAGTCTCTCTATCACCTTTTTGAAAAACTAAACTTTTAAATGTACTTTCTTATTATGTCACATACATATGAAGCTTCTGTGAGTACAACATTGGTGAGAAAAAAGATTACAATACCTGTGAACTTCCAATCACACAAGACCCATAGAATAATCAGCCCTTCTCACTTAAAAAATCATCACTAATGGTAATCTGAAGTCACAGCAAAGGGCACTGTCCTACTATAAACTTACTACTGTAATCCATGCCAGAAAAAATTACTCTAGACTCAATTTGTTTCCAAATGGAAGATATGATTGAGAGTGAACCCACTACTCTATAGTCTCACTGTGTCTTCAAAGAGATACTTTATGAAAAGCATAGAGTAAGTCATAGTCACTTTCTATGTGCCCCTCCCAAAGAATGATGAGAATCTGAAACTTTTCTCTACCAGAGCCCACTGGCATTGGAAAAACACATGAATCAGTCATCATATAAATAAGTAAATATGTAAATAAAGCAATAAATAAAGAAATAAGCAAACAAATAAATAAAAATAAATTTAGGTTTTAGATAATGAAAGATAAAAATAGTGACCCACTGACTTTCTTTTTTAAATGAATATGGCCTTTGCTGCCTTGTTTTTAAATGTATATTGATATTTTATGAATTAAGTATGATAATAAGATTAAGCAGTTGCCATGTAGTTTGATGTGCAACCATAGATAGCAGTTATTCACTCAGTATTCTAATTTTCAAAGTTAGTGATAATTGTGACAGATACAAGACAAGTAGAACATTCTCTTTCTGTACCATGTATCTGCTGCTACTATTTGCTTAGAATTCTGAATATTTAAATGTATTTGTTAAACTGGTATGTCATATATTATTTATCTTTATCCTTTCTTTGGGGCTGTCCTAGTAACTCACACACACCATTTGTCCTCAACACATGTTATTTTACACATAACTTACTTACTGACAATTGAACAATGGCAACAAATTCTACTTTATGGAATTAAACTATTAGGAATATCTAGAAATATATTCTAACATTTTTTTTAGGTGTCTTAGAAAAAAGTGTCAGAGATTTAAATTTTATCTCATTCTGTGCTATGCATGGGTACAATTTTTAAAAATACATATTTAGAAAAGGCATTGTCAGCTCTATTCTCTCTGTTACATCTGCCACTTGTCGTACAGTATATAAACTCACACAACTGTAACTATGCAGACAGGCGCTCTATACTTTGTACATGGGTTTGCAATTTCTGTTTTAGACAGTTTATAACATGAGAATCACTTCCTGTATTTAAAGACAGAACAGTGAATAAGCAATTGGTCTTTCTAATCAGACAGCCATAAATACTAAACTTCATGAAGTTATATTTCTAAAATTTTTTTAGTCATTGTGTTTTAGCCTGTCTGTTTTAAATAACCCAATTAACACTTTTAACATTTTGTCTACAAAATAGTCTGCTAAGATTTGAAAACTCATAATGGCATTTTTATAAATTGCATATTACTTGTACAAAAGAATGGGTTCCATTGTGTCTATAATGGGCTTAATAGAAATATATAATTCATTTTGATCACATTCAATATAGTAATTTCTTTGTAAAAAACTATTTTTCTCTCATAGAGAGATAAGATTATAAAAGCAACGCATATGATCAAATCACTATAGGCAAATATACAAATGTCATAAGAAACCAATTATATTTTGCAAACCATATGAGCTAATAAAATCCAAATTAAGACAGGTAAAACTTAAGGAAATTGTTTCTGTCATCGAACAAAAGTAGATGGTTTGTCTCCTCTGTGACTTGGTTTACCATCTGACCTGTTTTCCTGTAACATTTCATCACCTTCTTTTGTTGTACTGAGGACAGTGTCTTTCCCAGCAGTTGATATAAGATTTCCAATTTCCTCTTTAGCATTTTCTCCACCTGGATGTAAAGGAAATACTATACCTTTCAGGTTTCTAATATTCTTTCTGCCACACCCTTTGCAATATTCTCTTTTATTTGAAGGGAATACTATAAATTTCCTGTTTAGAAATGAACACTCAAAAGTTACATATTTGCAAACAGACCAATTGTGATTCATTCTATTAACTCCCTTCTAGTGAGAAGTTTCTTGCCCAAAATGAGAGCAGTCTTGGTCTATTATAAAAATTTATCAGGCATTTTAGCTATATATTTAACAAACCAACAGGAGGAGATTCCTGTCCACTCCCCATTTTGTGCCCCAGAGCCCATGGTCTCTCAACCATGAGCTTTTGCTCCGTTTTACTCTACTGTGTTCATATTCCTTCTTGTGCAGCAGGTCTCAAATACCATAAAAAATATGTAGGTTATTCACTCCAAAACATCATGGCACAATTGGGCATACCCTACCCTCTTGGCAGGGCTTGATTGTACCATGCTGGGTCTACAGCTTGGTAAGACTATTTGTGATATTTTCTCTCTCCTAGCAACCTGTATGGCACCTCCTGGCACTTGAATGTTATGAACCAGAAATGGAGATTCCAGCTCAATTTTAGGACCTGTACCAAAACTAAGTAGAGTCCTGGGCAATAGGGAGTTAACCTGCAGCTATAATGGATAATCAATTAATTTGTTCCTTTTTCTTATCTGATTAAGTTCAGCTACACTAAAAAGTGAAGGCAGGCCTCCTGACACATATGAATGGTTTAACACTATTTGGGGAGAATGAATGATTTTATTATGTGTGTCTGATCCTCTAGATAGGTAGTACATATATATTCATAAGATTATAAAAGACTGCCTAATAGAGAGAAAAGACTGCCTAATGGAGAGGAAAGGGAAGCAAAACATTATCTACTGCTCCTTTGGCCAAAGAAGTGTTCAGTATTAACAGCAAATCATTGTAGTGGTACCTTTTCTGAAGCATAGTTGGGCAGAGATCACTTATGAGTCTCTTTTTAGCAGGAAGTACATAAGAAAACCTTTCATTTTTAAGCAAAAATTTTCTCCAAAGAAAAAAAATCATAAATAAATAAAATCACTCTAAGAAAATATTCACAATATCTTTCAAAGAGTGTAGACTGAACTTTAGCGATGAGAAAAATATTAGGCAGATAAATATACACTTTTACCCAAAAAGAAAAGATCTTAACTAGTCACATTTGGATATAGGCCAATGTGTGCACACACACACACACACACACACACCACACATCTTATATTTTATGTGTGTGGTGGGGATAGTGGAAAAGGCCAAGCAAGAATAAGAAAAGATTTAATTTCCCTTCTATGCTTGCTGAAGAGAGAAATTTAGAAGATAAACAAGATAGTGTGCTTTTCTTTATATGAGATGTCTTCAGGGATGAATCAATCAAATTCTGCCTATTAGGCACAGTAGTAGGAAGTATTTATGGGAAACAAGCAACTGTCAGCTTCATAAGCAAGTACAGACACTTAGAAATGAATCTACTAGGGAAGGATGCTGACGGGCCTACGAAGTTGTCATCATACTTATGTTAGAACATTGAAATTCATAACAGTAGAATGAATATCACTCAAACATTCTCTGGGTCAGTTCAGGTTTATGCTAATGCTTCTAACCTTATACACTTTCATAGTAAGCCATTACTATCCAATATACCTGATAATTTTGGAAATAATTGTATGGTCAGCAAATCACTAGGTTATGTTTCTTTATTTAAGACCTTCCTTATTTTCCTACTTATTAATAATTTTATAGCACATAGCAATGTACCTGTTGATGTATGAAAATATACAGTAATAGAGCTATTGATCAAGTTGCCTTAAAACTGCTGATTGAATCAGTTAGTGTATATAAATTGCTTTTTTGTGGTGTTATGTATGGCTTAGAGTCTTATAGTCAGGCATTACAAATGCTCTCTTTTATAAATACCTGCTCACTTTGTTTATCCATTCAAGAACATTCAATACAATGTGACTACATGCCTTTTCTGTGGCTAATCAGGAAAAGAACTCTAGTGATTATAGTAGATGGAAGATTAATGTGTGGTCCACTTCCCTCAAGAACCATATGAAAAGTTCTCTCTCTATCCTATCACTATTAGTTTCCCGCTATAGACCTAGGGTTTTCAGAATGTGTATAAGTTCACAGAACAAATTGCTTTCAATAAAACTAAGTAATCAAGAGAAATGATATAGATCATTTATTTTTCAAAATAGTTTATTCCCTCAAGCACAGTTACCTCACCTTTCATTTCTTCCAGCTCCCACCCTACACACACACACACACACACATTCACACACACACACAAACATCTACCCTCTCCAACTTGATCCATTCTCCCACATCTCTTGTATGAAAAAAGCAGGCCTTCAAGAGACAACACCCAAACATAGAAAACAAAAAACAAAATAACAAGGCAAAAGCACTCACACCAAGGCTGGCCATGGCAACCCAACAGGAGGAAAAAGTCTCAAGGAAAAGGAGTCAGAGACAAACTTACTCCAACAGTTATGAGTCACACAAACACACTGCCCTAATAGCTATGACAAACATGCTGAGGAACTGGTGCAAACCCATGCAGGCCTCACACTTTCCATTGGAGTCTCTGTAAGCCCAGGTAACCCCTGTTTAGTTGAGTATGTGGACCATGTTTTCCCTGTGCCCTCTATCTCCTCTAACTACTACAATCTTTCTGACCCGTCTTCTGTGGATTCTCTGAGTTCTGAGGGGAGGGAACCAGTGGAGACCTCCAATTAGACTCTTTCTCAGTATGTCCATCATGGGTGTCTGAATCTTTTCCCATCTGCCCTAGGAGGAAGCCTCTTGAATGACTACTGGACAATACACCTATCTACAACTATAGCACATTATCATTAGAAATCATTTCTT
Organism: Rhynchomys soricoides; assembly: GCA_019843965.1. Classification (NCBI taxonomy): domain Eukaryota; kingdom Metazoa; phylum Chordata; class Mammalia; order Rodentia; family Muridae; genus Rhynchomys; species Rhynchomys soricoides. The sequence goes on from JADRCH010000184.1 coordinate 4,516,757, forward strand.
TGATTTTATTTATTTACTTATTTTACCAGTTGTGTTTGGTTCTACTCTAGGTCTGTGGGATATCTAGTCTCTGGTTCCTGGCCATCCGAGTTTAATTTGGGCTCTCTCTCATAGAGTGGGCCTCAAGTTAAATCACACATTGGTTGGCCATTCCCACAAGTTAAGTGCCATCATTGCCTCAGCACGTCTTGCAGGCAAGATTAATTATTGTGCCTTGGTTGTTATCCATGTTTCTCTTGAGGGAGCCTGTAGAGCAACTTTGTCATTGATGAGTCTTGTCTCGAACATAGGAATGTAAGTTCTATGTCAGAACCAGCTCAAATCTTATATGTTCAATGAGGTGTGCACATGTTGTCCATGGCAACGGGACCCCCACTGTCAGTTTGACAAGGGAAACCCTCTGTCCAAGAATCATCCTTGATTTTTGAGGGGATCTCCATGGGACATCCTCAGCTAACAACTCAACCAAGTGGGTCTCATGAGTGGAAGCTTTACCTATCTACAAGAAGTAGTCAGTTGAGATTCTGTTTCCCCATTACAAGGAATCCTTACTAGGATCATGCTCATAGATTCCAGGAAGTTTCCACTATACTATCTTAAAACACAATCCCAAAGGCCCCCAATTCCAGCTGTCTCTCTCCACATTCTCTCCTTCCAATCTACCTTCCACCAGCCATATGATACCTCCTTTCCCATCTCCACTTACCTCATGTCCACCCACAAAATCTCTTCTGTTTCTCCTTGTCATGGAGATCCATGCACCCCACTATACCCCCTCCTCTTTGCCTGACTTCTCTGAGTCTAAAGAGTGAAGCTTAGTTATTATGCACCTGCTAATATTCACGTATAATTGAGTAATACGACAATTGTCTTTCTGGAGCTGGGTTACTTTACTCTGGATGGTTTATTTTCCAGTTTTATTCATTGGCTTGTAATTTCATGATGTCAATTTTTGTTAAAGCTGAGTCGTATTCCATTGTGTAAATGTTCCACATTTTGTTAATCCATTCTTTAGTTGAGGGTCATCTAGGTTATGTCCAGTTCATGGCTCTTATAAATACAGCCAAAATCAACATAGTGGAGCAAGTGTTCTTGAGAGGAAGGAGTGTCCTAAGACTATGTGCCCAAAAGTGGTAGAGCTGGATTTTGAGATAGATAGAGTCCCAATTTTCTGAAGAACATCAATATTGATTTTCATGGTGGCTGTGCAAGTTTTCATTTCCACCAGTGTACTTAAAGTGTTCCCCTTGCTCCACATCCCTGTACACATGAGCTCTTAGTTCTTTTACTGATTTTATCCCTTCTGATAGGTGTAAGATGGAATCTCAAATTACTTTTAATATGCATTCCTCTGATGGCTAAAGATGTTGAGTGTTACTTTAAAAGTTTCTCAGTTATTAAAGATTATTCTATTGAGAGTTATGTTTAGATATGTACCCTATTTTTAAATTTGATAATTTTATTTTGGGTTTGTTTTAATATCTAGTTTCTTGATTTCTTTATATATTTTGGTTATTAGTCCACTATCAGATATGGAGTTGGTTAAAATGTTTTCCCATTCTGTAAGCTGCCTCTTTGTCTGACTATGTCTTTTGTTTTACAGAAGCCTTTTTTTAGTTTCATTATGTCCCATTTATTAATTGTTGATCTTAATGCTTGGCTTTTCCTGTCTTCTATTAAGAAAGTTTTCTCCTGTGCCAATGTGTTCCCCCAATTACTCTTTTATCAGGTTCAGTGTATCTTGTTTTATGTTGATGTAATTGATCTACTTGGAATTGGGGTTTGTGTAGGATGATAATCATGTATTATGTACTATTAGCATTCTATAGGCAAACATACAGTTTGACCACTACCATTTGGTGCAATGCTATCTTTTCATTTCCAGTGTATGTATCAGGCATTTTTATCAAAAAATCAGGAGTTCATAGATGTGTGAATTTATATATTTTATATAGTTTGATTCCATTGTACCATTTGTCTGTCTTAATATAAATACCAGGTGTTTATTATTACTATAGCTTTGAGTATATCTTAACTTCAGGGATGGTAATATGTCCAGTAATTCTTTTGTTGTTCATGATTGGTTTAGTTACCCTCGGTTTCTGTTTCTGTTGTTGTTGTTTATCTATATGAAGATGAGAATTGCCCTTTCAGGGTTTCTAAAAATTGTGTTAGAGCTTTAATGAGGATTTTTATAAATTGCTAGATTGCTTTTGTTAGGATAAATGTTCTTAACTATTTAAATACTACCAATTGATGAGCATGAGAGATCTTTCTATCTTCTGGTATCTTTTTCAGTTTCATTCTTCACAGACTTTTGGTTTGTTTGTTTTTTCTTCTATCCAGCTACTTCACTGAAAGTGTTTATTAGCTATAGGAGGAGTTCCCTGGTGGAATTTTTAGGTTCACTAGTATACTAACATATCATCTCAAATAACAATAACTTCTTCCTTCCTAGTTTTATCCCATTGATCTCCTTCAGCTGTTTTATTATTCTAGATAAAACTTCAAGTACTTTATTTAATAGACAAGGAGAAAGTGGACAACTTTTCCTGTTTTTGAGTTTAGTGGAATTTCTTTGAGTTTCTCTTCACTTAATTTGAGTTTGGTTTTAGGCTTACAGTATATTGCCTTTATTATATTTATGATCCCACTTGTATCACTCATCTCTGCAAGACTTTTATGATGAAGGCATGTTGGAATTTGTCAAGGGCCTTTTCTGCATCTAATGAAATGATGAATATTTCCTATCAGTTTGTTTATATGGTGAAATATATTTACTGATTATCAAGTACCATCCCTGCAACACTGAGATGAAGAATACTTTATTATGTTGGATGATCTTTTGATGTGTTCTTGGATTCAGTATGCAAGTATTTTATTGCTTATGTTTGCATCTAAAGCCACAAGAGAATTTGATATATAATTCTCTTTCCTTGTTGTATCTGTATGTGGTTTTGGTATCAAGGTGGGTTTGACCTTATAAAATGAATTGAACAATTTTTTTCTTTCCCTTTTGTGAAATAATGTAAGCAGTATTTGTAGTAATTTGAAAGTCTTCTAGAGTTCTGAAACTGTCCTGCTCTTGGCCTTTTTTTTTTTTTTTTTATGGGGAGGTATTAAGGACAATACGTCTGTTTAAATTATTTATTTGATGTTGATTTGTTTCATATCGAAGATTCATAAGTGGTAATTATGGAGAAAAAGGCTACTTTTTTAGATTTTGCAATTTAATGGAGTACAGTTTTTTTAAGTATTTTCCTAAAGATTCTCTGGATATCCTTGATGTCTGTTGTTGTGTGTTCCTTTTCATTTCTATTTTTGTTCATTTGGGTATTCTTTGTGTGTCTTTAAGTTAGTTTGGATGAAAGTTTGTCTATCTTATTGATTTTCTCAAACAAACCTTTAGTTTCATTGACTCATTGCATTGTTCTCTTTGTTTCTATTTTAGTGATTTGAGCCCTCATTTGATTATTTCTCACTGTCTAGTCCTCTTTTGTGAACTCAGTTCTTTCTGTTGTAGAGGTTTCAGGTGTGCTATCAAACTGCTACTACAAAAGCTCTCTCTCTCCCTTTATTTTTAAATGTGGCACTTAACATTCCTCTTAGCTCCACTTTCATTGTGACCCAATAAGTTTGGGTATTCTGTGACTTAATTTCCATTGAATTTCAGAAAGTCTTTAATTTTGTTCTTTATATCTATCTTGATTAATTTTTCATCCAGTAGAGAATTGTTACATTTCCCCAAACTTGTAAGCTTTCTATTGTTTCTAATGCTGTTGATATCCAGCTTTAATCCACCATGGTCTGACAGGATTCAGGAAGTTATTTTAATTTCCTTGTATCTGTTGAGACTTGTTTTGTGACAAAGAATGTGGTCAATTTTGGAGAAAGTTCCATGAGGTACATAGAAAAAGGTATATTCTTCTGTGTTTAGGTGAAATGTTCTATAGATATCTGTTAGGATCACTAGGCTTATAACATCTTTTAGCTTCAATATTTCTCTTTTGTTGTTGTTGTTGTTGTTGGAGTTGTTTTGCTTTTGTCTAGATGACTTGTCAGTTGGTAAGAGTGGGAAATTGAAATTTCCACTGTCAGGGAGTAAGTTTCAATATGTGGTTTTAGCTGTAGTGGTGTTTCTTTTTACAAAAATGTGTTCTCTTGTTTGGGGCATATTGGTGTTAAGAACTGAAGTATCCCCTTGGTGGGTTTTCTTTCCTTTGATGAGAGTATGGTATCAATTCTAGTCTCATTTTATTGGTTTGGTTTGAAGTCATTTCATTAGATATTAAAATAGCTATATCAGCTTGAATCATATGTCCACTTACTTGGAATATATTTTTCCGATCTTTACCTTGATGTTGAGATCTGTTTCTTGTCTATAAGAGAGGAATGGATCCCGTTTTTACATCCATTCTGTTAGTCTGTGTATTTTTATTGGGTAATTGAGAACATTGGTATTGAGAGATATCAAGGAGCAATGATTATTTATTCCTGTTATTTTATTGTTGTTGTTGTTGGTGGTGGTATATGTGTGCTTTCATTATTTTGGTTTTGCTTGTGTGCAATTACTTATTTCCTATGTTTTGTGGGTATATCTTACCTCTTGTAAGAGGAGAAAATCTTGGAGATTTTCTTCCAGCACTTTTTGTGTGGGTGGATTTGGAGATAGATAATGTTCAAATTTTACTGGGTTTGACTTTTTCTTGATCTATGATGATTGAAAGTTTTGATGGGTATAGTAGTCTGTGGTGATGTTTGTGGTCTCTCAGAGTCTTCAGTATATCTTTCCAGGCCCTTTTGGCTTTTTTGGGTCTCCATTGAGAACTCAGGTTTAATTCTAATATTTCTACTTTTATGTGTTACTTAGTTTTTTGCCTTTTTCATATTCTTTATTTGTTCTGTGTGTTTAGGGCATTATATGTCATGAGTGGACTTTCTCTTCTAGTTCAGTCTATTTAGGATATTATTATGTCTTGAATAGACTTTCTCTTCTGGTTCAGTCTATTTGATGTCCTTAGTGTTTCTTGTATCCTTACAGGTATCTGGTTTTTTAGGTTAGGAAATATTTATTTTGTGATTTTGTTGAAAATATTTTCTGGTCCTTTGAGCCAGGATTCTTCTTCTTTCCATATCTCTATTTATTATTAAATTTGATCTTCATAGTATCCCAGATTTCTTTGAAGTTTTATGTCAGTAATTCTTTAGATTTAATTTTTACTTTCACGGATATATTATTTTTTCTATTATATCTTCACTGACAAGATTCTCTCTTTCATCTCACGTATTTTGTTTCTTAATTTTTCCACTGAAAAGATTCTATTTCAATCCCTAAATTTGTCATTTCCAGAATTCTCTCTGTTTTTTTTTTTTTTTTTTATATTATTTCTATTTCTGTTTCCAGTTCTTCAAGCTTTGTGGGTTTTTTTGTTGTTGTTGTTTTGTTTTGTTTTTGTTTGTTTTTTTGTTTGTTTTGTTTTCAACTGTTTATTTTTTCTTAACTTTCTTTAAGGGATCTATTCATTTCCTCCAATTGCCTGTTTGGTATTTTTCTAGCTTCTTCAAGGGAATTATTCATTTCCTGTTTAAGGACCTCTATCATCTTCACTTAGTTGGTTTTAAGGTTTTTGTTTGTTTGTTTGTTTGCTTGTTTTTTCTTGTGCTGAAGCTATGTTGGAATATTTGGGGTATGTTGGAATATTTGGGGTAGGCTAATTGGGCTCTGATGGAGGCATATTATCTGAGCTGTTATTAATTGTGTTCTTATGCTGGTGTCAAGGCATCTGGGGTTTTGCTGATTAGAGGTCTCCATGTTAAAGTCTGGGTTTTTCTGTGTTGGGTGGGGGTTTCATTCCTTGGTATCTATTTTCTCTCTGGCTATCCAGAATGAGAGTGATGGATGTTTGACCTGTTCAGCCTGTTCAGCAAGCAGTCCTGTTTTACTAGATTGCTGGTCCAATGTGTTCTCAAAGAAAGCCTGCTGGTGTTGGAGGCTTAGATAGCCACTACAAGTTTGGGATTAAATTTAAAAGATGATCTGTGAGATGCTTTGGAAATATGCAAAGGGTAAAAGAGGTTGAAGCTGCTGCTCTCTGGCAGAGATGGGAGTAAGCCTGAGAAATTGGGTTTGGGAAAATAGAAGGACTGAAAGCAGGCAACCTGGAATTCCAGCAGGTAAGGCTTGTTCAATTTGAATTTCTAAAAGACGATTTATGAGTTAAGTTTTATAGAAAATTTGAGTTAAAGTCATGATGCTCCCTCCAGCATAGAATTGAGGAAGGAAAGAAAATTATAAAGATATGTATACAAAATTTATTTCAATGCCAGAAATAGCAATTGGTAATATGGAAAGGCTCTGTTCAGTAATAGCCTAGGCCCTCTTTAAGCGAGTATGAGAATCTGCCTTATTAGGACTTTAGAAGTAGAAAAGAAATCACTGAGGTAATGAACAGAGCAATAACAGTTGGTGAGCATAACACAGATGAAGAGCTCAGGGACTGAACTCTAAAGGAAAATCTAAAGAAAGCTTCTGCAAACAGAGTGGGCATAACAAACGTGTCTGAGCTGCCCAAGTAGCAGGAACTGGACCTCATCCAACTAAAGACAGGGATTTGCTTCACCAGACAACTAGGTAAATAAGAACCCCTGTTGCTACCAGACTGTAAAGTGGAGGCAACTGAGGATAACTACCCAAAATTGTGTCCAAAGAGATATAAGGAGTTTTTGACTAAATGCAGGACTGAGATGGTAAAGTATGTAAAGAAAGAGGCTGTCTTTAAAATAACTAGTATACTATATAAGCAAAAAAGATGAACTATTCACAAATTAAATAAATTACTTCTACTATGAATCCCAGAATCTCCAATTACCAGCTATAGAGATACGTTTATTCTAACCTAGAAGCTTATTAAAGTAAATGTTAATCTTAGAGTTAACACATGGTACTATTAACGAACATGTTACTTGGCACAAGAAAAAGATATCTAAGTGAAAAGTCCAGAAGGCCCCAGAGATTCAGCTAAAATGATTGATCAATAGAAGCCGTAAATGTGTGGATGTTTATTGAACAGCATATTTCACAGTTCCCATTTTTGCAAATACTGACCAAATTCTGAAAAACTTAGCTATTTAAAATATTAATAAAATTTTTTTTGAAACCTTATTTTTCTTATGTGCGATTGAAAAATTTATATAAATGGAGCAAACCATTTTGGGATCATTCATGTGCAAAATAACAAATTTAGCGAGAGGAGAGAATTCTTAACTGCCCAACAGTAACCACGTTATTTCAGGATTTAAGAAAGAGGAACAACAAAAATTGCAACAAGTATCAATCAATATAAACATCCAAAATTGAAGAGGAGAGAAGCATTATTTTATGTATACTTCTTTGTTGGCCATCCACCCAAGTGTTAGAATGCTGCCTCAAGATTCTCTCAAGTTAGGAATCTTGTTCATGTTCAAAACAAGGATGTTGCATTACCAAAATCAATATCAATGCAGATCTCCAAGGTCTGACTCTTCAACATGTAGGTAGTACTCAGCCTTGCTCCTATGCATTTAAATTGCACCAGCCATGAAGCAATAATGTACTATATAAACACATATAAAATAGTGCTGTATATATAGTGAAAGTGGCTAATGGGTATGACATTAAAGCAGGAGACAGTCAATATAGTGACTTGTAGAGTGTTGTGAGAGTATTGAATTCAAATTTATCCTTTGTAGGGGCAACCTTGGATGAGTTTGTTCAGCTTGCAAAACTCTGAGTCAGTCCTTACCTGAAAATATACATAGTAATAAATCACTTTCATAATAACTTTACCCAAATGTTGCAAATAAATTCAATAAATATTGATTATACCAAGTGTCTTATTTTTATCTTCATTAAAGAAAGATCCTTAACAAATGGTAATGGTGCATGCCTTTAATTCCAACCACCAGGCAGGCAGGCAAATCCCTGAGTTTCCTAACAGCCTGGTAAACATTGTGCGTTCCAAGAGAGCCAAGGCTACAAAGAGTAATCCTGTATTGAAAGAAACAACTCAAAACAAAAGGAAATAAAAACAACAAACTACAACCACAAGAAAAACAAAAGAAGATATTCTCAAATCATAATAACCTTTGCTTCTTAGCTTTTTAAAACTAATCATTTTTTTAAATCATTATTCATTTATTGAGAAAGGGCCACAGTATGTATCCTTAGCTAGGCAGAACTCATTTTGCATACCAAGCTGGCTTCAAATTCACTAAAATCTTCCTGCCTTTGCCTCCCAAGTATGGAGTTTAAAGGTATGTATCACCATTACCACTTGGCTTACAAGCATATATTTCATGTCCTTATATCAGGTCTTTCCCTGTGAAGATGCTTGAGAACCATTATTGCTTATAGCCCAGTAACTATGGTTACACAATTACTAGTTAATGCTCAGTAGTAAAGTAGCAAAGGTGAAATGCAGAATCCAATGTTGGAAGTAAGTGAGGGAGTGTAAAGGGAAAGTGAGCATCAGAGGTTTCGCTAACACCAGTAAAGTGCTCCCTATACAAGTCCTGTCCAAAACGTATTAGCATATCATTTCCACCTAAATACAACATCCTGAAGGGACTTTTTATTTTACATGAAAAGCCACCATTCAAACTCTATCCATATGTCTTTTTAAATTTTTGGTGTATAATGAAAACATTTTGTTTTGTGTCACAGAAAGGATAGCAGATTCTCAAAGCCTTCAAAGGAAATGAAGGACCATACTTCTATTCTGTGTAATACTCTGGAATTCTAGGTGTCAGGGTAGATCTGTTCCTGCCTCTTGTTATGCTTTTTACCTTTTGGAGTCAGAACTTTGAGCTTTCAGATATTGCAGACATTTTCGGGGTGTGACTTATATGAGAAAGAAGGGAGTAAGAGTCGAAAATAAATTGAAGCAAAATAGTGAGGCAATCCTTCATTGACTACTACTCCAAAATCTCTACAATGTTTTACATCTTCTCTTTGATAGCCCCAATGATTTATGGTAAATGTTGAGAGAGGCATAATCTCTAAATACAGAAGATAAAACTTATTCTTCAAGTGGGTTGCATTTTCTTTGCAAGTGAATTAGAGGTTTTACAGAAGAGATTCTTCCCCAGTGGGGAAGAAGTCAAAGGGAATAATTCATGCCTTTCAATATACACATTCCTCTGTCATTTCAGAGCAATAGCTCTGCTGAAACCCAAACCACAGGGAACTAGTAATAGCTACCTTCAGAACTGGGAGAGGAGCTTGGGGCTTATCCCCTTTCTCACAGGCAGTGAGTGTGACTCCCTTCCTCCAATTCCTCCATGGCCCATCAGTATATAGGAAAAAGTAGCATTCAAGAAGAAAGCAAAGCTCTGAGCAAATGTAAGGCTGGAAATGCAAAGAAAGAAAAGAAGGAAGCAGTCTTTAAAATGTCTTATACATTACAATAAGGGTAGAAAGATGAACTGTATCCACATCAAAGACATTATTCCTATTATTAATCCAGATTCTCCAATTACTAGCTAGAAAGACATGTTTATTCTATCTCAGATGTTTATTAGGTTAGACATTAATTTCAGAGTTAACACATAGTCCTATTAATGAATGTGTTACTTGGTCCAATATAAAAAAAACAAAAAACCAACAACATTTTCCTTTTGTTGAAAATTCTCTGAAAACTAATTGTTCCATGAACAAGAATGAGCCATGAAAGAGCCCCAATCACTATAGAAATCATCATTTTCCAAGTCTTTATACATTATATTAGCCTTCTGTGAGAGTTTCTTAAATTCATGTGGTAACATCATCTTATTGAATCAGACTTGATTGTAAAAATATAACACAGGCACTCTAATAGAGAAGTTGGCACAACAGAGATGGCATTTGCATATAACATAATAAAATAAAAGGATGAATATGAGTGTTCAGTTCTTGCTTTTTCACTCCATTCTTCTCTGGAATTAAAAAAGGAATTTGCTTTAGAAAAGAAATTTCAGTAAGTAAAACATAAACTCTAGAGACAGAGTCCTGGATTTAAGGATTCTATCCTAGTTTATGGATTACTAATTTCAGCATTTTTACTCTGAGGATTCTTCATCATAAGATGTGGGAATGAAAATAAATAGTGCATGCCACAAATTAATATAATAGTTAAATGAGATGAAGCTTTGAAGTGACTGAATTCAGTTCTGTGATTATAGATTCACACATTCAATAAAAAATCATTAGAATTAACTCGGGCTTGGATAGGTATTTTCTCTAGTTTGAAGAGCATAATGTAATACAAATAGAGGTTAAGTGACTTACCCATGTAGTTGATATTTGGTGAGCCAAGTTCAAAATTAATTAGTCTGATTCCACACTGCACAATCAAACACATTGTGTTAATGAAAGCTTTTTTTTTTTCAGTATGATAGCAGGATACCATTGACATTGGTGGCTTGTATGGGGAATATTGTAATTACAAGTATAAGTAAGATCTTGTAAGGTACTTAAACCAATAGCAACCCAATGACAATCATCACCACATCCCTCCCCCAGTATCATTCTTTACATTCTTTAGTCTAGACTTTGACATCAAGAATTCTAGATTCTAAGTGTTGCTTCTAAAGACTAGAAAGTCAACATAAAATGATGTAAAGCCTCTGGGCTTTATAGTCCCAATCTATGAAGTGAATATATGGCTATTGCACTGCACTGAAGACTACTACATAAAACCTGTACATGTGCAGCATATATTCAATAGGACTGACCTTCATGACCTCTGTAAACTTCATGACTAGTTGATTCAAGAATAGGGATGAGATTCTTCCAAAAACTGCATACATGTGAATGTCAGAGGACAAATTCTGTTTTGTTTTGTTTTGTTTTTCCTTTGATTTTCTTCTATTGGATATTTCAAATGTATCTTCTTTCTTACCCTTCTGGAAACCCTCTACTCCATTCCCCCCTCCTCCTGCTTCTATGAGGCTCCTCCCCCACCCACCTACCCACTACTACCTCTCAGCTCTGGCATTCTCCTACACTGGGGCATCTAGCCTTCACAGGACCAAGGACCTCTTCTCCCATTGATGCCTGACAAGGCCATCAGAGAACAACTTCTTAGAGTAGTTTCTCTCTTTCTTCCATGTGGATATTGTAGATTGAATTCATAAGGTCAAGTTTGCTGACAATACCTTTACCCTTAAACGTCTTGTTAGCACTATAATCATATTTTATAATTGTATTACCTTTTATGTGGAATTAAGGAAAAGTAAGATAAGTGAGACAAATATTAACCCATTAAAAACTAGGAATACTGTTTAATAGTAACATGATTCATCACAAACTTTCAGAAAATGGGTCAGCATTAACACATATATAACAGCAATGCTAAAATGACTTAGTAATTTGCATGTATCTGTAACAAGGTGAAGAGTAGATATAATGCAATTGGAAGGCAGTCAGAAAGTACACAGGGAAATTAGAGCAAGGAGACGGGTAGAAATGATGTGCATACACACTAAGTAGTGTAGCAAACTATGGAATGCTGGTATCAAATTTGACATATAGATAAATCTAAATCACTGGATCTTTCTGGATTAATGTTATTCTTTTAACATCCTTAGTCATCAGGGAAATGCAAATCAAACAGCCCTGAGTTTCCATCTCACACCAGTCAGAATGGTTAAGATCAAAAACTCAGGTGACAGCTGATGCTGGCAAGGATGTGGAGAAAGAGGAACATTATACCCTTTGGTGGGATTGCAAGCTGGTACAACCACTCTGGAAATCAGTATGGAGTTTCCTCTGAAAATTGGACATAGCTATACCACTCTTGGTCATATACTCAAATGATGCTCCAACATATAACAAGGACACATGCACCAGTATGTTCATAGCTGCCTCATTTATAACAGCCAGAAGCTGGAAAGAACCCAAATGTCCGTCAACAGAGGAATGGGTACAGAAAATATTGTAGGTTTACACAATGGAGTACTACTCAGCTATTAAAAACAATGACTACTTTAAATTCTTAGGCAAATGGATGGAACTAGAAAGTATCATACTTAGTGAGGTAATCCAGTCACAAAAGCACACACATGGTATACACTCACTGATAAGTGGATATTAGCCCAATAGCTCGGAATACCCAAAATACAATTCACAGACCACATGAAGCTCAAGAAGAAGGAAGACCAAAGTTTGTGAATGCTTCATTCTTTCTTAAAAGGAAGAACAAAATATTCATGGGAGTAAATACGGACACAAGGTGTAGAGCAGAGACTGAAGGAAAGGCCATGCATAGACTTCCCAACCTGGGGATCCATCCCATATACAGACACCAAACACAGACACTATTCTGGATGCCATGAAGTGCTTGCTGACAGGAGCCTGAAATAGCTGTCTCCTGAAAGGCTCTTCCAGAACCTGACAAATACAAAAGCAGATGCTCACAGCCAACTATTGGGTTGAGCATAGTGTCTGCAATGGAGAAGTTAGAGAAAGGACTGAAGGAGCTGAAAAGGTTTGGAACCCCATAGGAAAAACAACAATATCAACCAACCAGAGCTCATTGAGTTTTCAGAGACTAAAGCACCAACCAAAGAGTACACATGGAGCGACCCACGGCTCCAGATGCCTATGTAGCAGAGGATGACCTTTTCAGTCATCAGTGGGAGAATAGGTCCTTGGTCCTGTGAAGGCTCAATGGCCCAATGTAGGGGAATGCCAGGGTGGGGACACGGGAGTGAGTGGGTGGTTGGTTTGGGGAGAACCCTCATAGAAACAGGGGGAGGTGGGACAGGATAGGGGTTTCCAGAGGGGAAACTGGGAAAGGGAATAACATTTGAAAATTAAATAAATAAAATATCCAATTTTAATAAAAGACTAAATAAAAATGTTTAAGCATGTAACATTTGTGTTGGAATATGTAGTATACAGTATAGCATGATGATTGCTTGCTTACCATGTCCAAGGCTCTGGCTTTGATTTTCAACTTGTCAAAGGAAATGTTACAGTTTGACCAAAATACATTTAAATAACTTATGAAACTCTAATATAACCCACAGTTATGTACAATGTATATACAGCAATAGAAGAGAACAAGGGAAAGGAAAGCCAGGTATGGTGGCTTTTGTATGTTATCCCAGAACTTTGGACTCAATGCAGGAATATTTCAAATTCAAGTTCAGCCTGGTCTACACATTCAGATCCTGATTCAAACTCAAAGTTTGATTGCAGAGATTTTTCAGTGTTTAAATGCCCTGGTTGTTCTTCCAAAGGAACTCAGTTCTATTCCCAGCACTCATGATATGACAGGCACCTGCAACTCTAGTCCCAGATAATTCGATGTCTTCTTTTGGCCTCCATGAGCAATGCGTGCATGAGATACACATGTAGGCATGCAGACAAACTACCCAGACACATAAAATAATAAGACAGAGTCAGGGATCACACTTGTAATCTATGTATTTGGTAGGTAAAAGATCAATCCCAGATTGGGCTACATCATACCCTGTACAAACAAAATCACAATCAATAAAAATTTTATATTGCTAGGAAGAGAGAGAGAGAGAGAGAGAGAGAGAGAGAGAGAGAGAGAAAGAAAGGGAATAGAAAAAGAAAAAAACCCAAAACAACAATAACAATAAAAACGTGCTTGAGACCAAACCAGATGACTTCATTTTGATCTCTTAAAAACAACAAGGTAGAAGAAAAGCACGCACGTCCTGTAAGTTGACCTCTAGCCATGACCTTGCCCCAAACACATACTAATAAAGAAAAATCAGCAAATGAATTGGTAGGCCCTAAAATAGTAAAGTCTTAAAGTCCTGAGGTAGAGGAAGTTATGTAATATGCATATAAAATTATGGTGAGGAAAGGAAGTATTATTCAGTACCTTTTTATAAAGCCCACCACACTTACTTCCATAACCAAAAAAAAAAAAAAAAAAAAAAAAGCCTGGCCATTGCTAAGAAGATTTTATTTTCTAGGGTCAAAAGCCTTTGTTGGCTATGCATAGTTATGACATTTATAGTTCAATAGGATATGTGTGACATGTAACATGCAGATATGTTCCTCTAATTTCTAATGCAGCCTAAATTAAATTCATGCATTTCAAAAGATACAAAGGAACATAAAACCCAGCCATGTTATAGCTTGTCCAGAGACAAGGTTTCCAATTAAAAATATTTCCCTTTTCTCTACCCAAGTAGCATTTCCAGCATAGATAACAATCTTACTTCAGCATCTTTAATATCATTAATGAATGGATATTTCTACAGAGAGCTTAAAAGCCAGGAGAAGACAGTGGCAGACCTGAAGTAGGGTGGTAGAAGGTTACACAGCAGGGATAGCTAGTGATCTGAACATGCTAAAGGATGTGCACCAGAATTAAAAGAACCAGAAGAGGGCCACTTAAAAAGTAACACTTAAATACAAACCGACTGCTGATTTTCAAATAAGAACTTTGGAATGAGGAGGTAATTTGCAATTTCCCTTTGGGCCTGTTTTCACAGGCAAAATCAAATAAATGGTTGAGGTGATCAATATTAGGAACAATGCTGTATGCAGTGTGTGTGGCCAAGAACTACAAAACGTGAAGAATCAGAACAAATAGTAAATTCTTGCTATCTTGAAAATGCAGAGGCAGGCGGATTTCTGAGTTCGCGGTCAGTCTGGTCTACAGAGTGAGTTCCAGGACAGCCAGGGCTACACAGAGAAACCCTGTCTCTAAACAAACAAACCAAAAAAAAAAAAAAAAAAAAAAAAAAGGAAAGAAAGAAAGAAAGAAAGAAAGGAACTGAAGGGAAACATCATTGAATTATTGAATGATGATGATATTCATTACAGGAATCATTGTCTGAGCACCCAAGTTATCTTTGTTTCTTACTAATACCAGTGAACATGGTGGCAATTAGTTTGGGCAGCTCTATTATGAGGGAGAAAAAGCCAGTTGTACTTTGATTTAGAAGCATGCCATCCTTACAATCTTCCTGCATGACTCCTGACACATTATTCTCATTTTACATATAAAGAAACTGAACATTCAATCTTCCAAAAGTTCTTACAGACACTAAATATTATTAACTACAGCTGCAGCAAACTGAACACATCCTAAGGACTCTCATCTCAGAAACTAAGCAGAATCACTCCTAGTTAGTATTTGGATGGTAAACAAAACAAAACAAGCAAAGAAAAAGAAAAAAAAATTGTTACTCTTTCATCTTGAAAATGCCAACTTAAGCATCCCTAACCCGGGATCACTAAATGTGTTCTTTCTCATAGCATCTCCTACCTCCTGACTCATTCCTCTGCTTCAACCACATTTGAACATCAACTTTAGAGGCAGGCATTTATTGTGTATGTTTTTTGCTTATTTTCACACTCTCTACAACTGGCTCTTATTTTCTGAATAGAGGTCTTCACCTTCTTTGATATCATTTTGCTAATCAAAATGGGCTGTACTCTTACTGCCCAAACAAAGGGCCAAGACAGAATTCTCACTTTGGTATAGTGCCCTTTAATGATGAGAGAAACCCATTGCCTTTGATGTCTTTCTCTTCTCAATTTAAAACAGTGAATACAGCAACGATTTACTAAGAATACAGAAGTCAAGCAGAGTATATGAAACAGTAAATGTGGTAAAGCTTACAAAGATGACGAAAACACTGAGAAATCAAACGTGGAAGAAGAGACATAAAGAACATTGAGGATTATTCAGATTTAAATGTGGGATTCATTAGGAAAATAAAATAAAATCTAAGTGAGGATACAAACAAAAAAAATCGAGAAATAGACTGAAAGCTTTAATTTCAGGTTCTCAAAAGGAAAATAATCATAAGTTTAAAATCAGAATAAGATTTAAAGGTAAAACATAATAACAAATCAAACCAGGAATCATTTCTGAATTCGAACTGCTGTGGATATTGATGAATTTATAAATAGACACTTAAAAATTAGAATATAGAATAATTACCGTAAAATTCCAACATACTGTGTCCTGAAGGTCTTTCCAAATTATACTTATTTTCTATTTTAAAAATTTGTTTCAAATTAAAAATAAAACTCATTCCCCTCAATAAATAAATTCTTGTTGCATCTGATCACTAAAAGTTAATGAGCTACTAAATACTTCCAGAAATTTTTGTCTACCTAAATGAATTCTTGTAAAAGTGCAATGTTGAGGACTGGAGAGATATACATATACATAAAATAAATATTAAAAATAAATCTTTAAAAAAATAAAAGTCAAATATTGCCACTGTTCCCAGAAGATTGGCTACTTTTACTTTTAGACAAAGAAGGAAGATTAAAAAGTTCTTTCTTCTGGGAGGGAGTGAGTTAAACCACAGGATCTATTTACCGACTTATGTGAATATCATTTTTTTTTTTAATATAGAAATTTCTGGAGCTTGAAGGGATTCTTTCTCCAGAGACTCAATGAGGGTTTTTAAATATTAATTTACTTGTTTTCTGAAGCTTCCATACATTTCTGCAACGCATTTTGATTATATGCATCTACCACTACCTCTTCCCTCCAACTACTAAGAGATCCTATATTCCATGTCTCTCCAAACTTCATGTTCCCTTTTGTTTTTTCTTATTTTAGTTATTGTTATATTTTGCTATTAATAGCCCCTTGAATCCAATTATTGCTTTCCATATATGCATGACTATATGGCCAAATACTCAGCATGAGGAACACACAAGCAGCCATATACCCAAAATGAAAGTCCCTTCCTTAAAATCCACCAGCAATCAATGCCTGCGTACTCATGGGTGTGGCTTCAGAGGCCCCATGCTCAATCTGTGCTGAAATTTAGTCTAGATGGAGGTTTTGCTGATTTTTTTTCCCAACAAGTGCTTTCAGGTAGCCAATGTATGGGACAGCCAGGTCAAGCCAGATGTTAGCATTCCAGTGTTACCTCTATCTGCCAACTCTTATGTTTTCTAAGGCCTCTTTTCTATGGTGATGCTACTGGATGGGACAAGGTTGATACAGATAATTCATCCTTAACTGAGCAATTACAGTTACGTCTCAGCATGTTGACTACTTGAGAATCTCTTCATTAACCACTACTTACTATAAAAAGGAGCATTTCTTAATCATGTTGAGGACAACACGTATATATGGGTAAGGATGTACATATTTACAAGACAATTTGAAAGCATTGTCACCTAGAAAAATACACTAGTCCATTCTTCCCTGAGCTTAGGATCTTCCTAGTCATGCATTTTGGACTGGCTGTACACAACCAGGCATGGAATCCCTAATGCAGAGTAAGTATAATCACAAAGCCAGATATGCTCCACCATTCTTCACTCTATGTATGCCAAATCCAGAAACAATGTGATTAGTTACTTCATGCTTTGGCTGTCATGCCTACTCGAAAATACTGTACGTGTAGTATTATTAAAGTATATAGTACTATTAAGCTCCTCTTAAAAAATGACCCAAAAATATGGTCCTTAAGATGCTTCTCTCAGACATTTGTTCAAAGCAATGAAAACAATAACTAATAGAGAGAAGTATTCAAAAAAAATGTTTATTCTTTTAAGTTACACCTAGTACTGTCAACCTAAGATACGAGTAGTGTTAGACATAAGGTAAGATTAATACCCTTAATACAAAGCCAGAGGGGAATGTATGCCTTGTCTGATATGGGGAAAACCATGCTCATTAGATGAATAGAAATCTACTGAGCAGAGAGTGGCAGACCATACAAGTTGTAATCTGTAAGATGTATCCACGTGGTATAAGGCTAAATTTTGAGTGTAAGACTTCTTAGAGGAAAGCACCTTTTATATCAGGTGAATTAAAGATTGAGGTTTCCAGTGGGAAAGATTTGAAGAAAAGATTAAAAATCCCTAAAAAGATAGGAACAGCCATGATAACCGGGAGCCAAGGACATATTCAAACCCTCAGTAATGCTGAACTATGCCATACTCTTCATTCCAGATCCTGAGGAGATCAGAGTCGGGTGCAGAAGGGACTTAGTGATACAGGATAGAATGGAGTTCAAAAGGAAAACAACTATGTGCTCTTCAGTGACAAATTTGGCAAGGGCAGATGCTTTCATTTAGGTGAATTGGGAGATGTTTAAAGTGATGTTTTATCTATTCTTTTTGCATCTTTTTATACACACACACACACACACACACACACACGTGTGTGTGTGTAGGAGAGAGAGAGTGTATGTGCATTTGTGTGCATTGTAATGATTGTGGTGGCCAGAGAATAAATTGGGTAGTCAGTATTCTCTTTCCATTATGAACATGCATATTAACTATATATTTCCAAAAGTTAGTTAAGTGAGTGAACCCATGTTACCCATATATTAAGCTCATCATCTCGTGATTATACCTCATTCATTTCTTAAGATCATCTGAGTACACATGGAAGCAGACTGAGAAATTCCATAATATGATGTTAATTTTGCACATCTTTATAAGTATTCTTCAATGTGCAGTGTCATCCAAGGGGAGTAAGACACTGTACATCATCGTGTCAAATCTGTAGACTGTATTACAGCCTAATTACTCTGAGTAGTGTCTGCAGTACAGTACAGGAATAAGGAGTAAGACCCATGTCCCTTGATGCTGGTTTTTGTGTAAGAGTCGGCCTTCAGTAAGTATAATATGAAGCAAAAGATGTTTTCATAGCTGAGGTACACGTTACTGTGTAATCTATTCAAAGTTCACTAATATTTTAATATAAATTATTATTGCTGATTATTATAAAATTCTTCTATTGACATGATCATCTTATTTTTTGCTTCCTTTCATTTGTCTAACTACTAAAATAAAAATCACCTTGAATTTCTGTCAGAAATACCCCTGGGAATTGTTCATACAATATTATTTTGTCTTCTTACTCAATTGACCTTTTCATTGTATTGAGACCATCTTTTTATTATTGTTAATATTCATTCCTCTACAATCTACTTTGTTTGATGTTAAAAAACCACCCAATAAGTATTAAGGCTAGTATTTTCTTGAAGTATTTTCCAGTTACAATTTTGAGGATGGTTTTACATGATAATGTCTTTGTGTCTCTAACTTTATGATTGAGAACTTGAAATGATGTAACTATCTTTTCATCAGCATACATTCATATATACAAAGCAATGTGCTTCAAAAAGACTATTTTTTCCAGTATGTTATATAATTTGATCATATTCACCCTCTGTATCCACTACTATCTCCCCTAACTTCTATTTGAAAAATAATCCTTGTACTTTCACATTATATATTTATACATCTGCACACTTACACAAGATTGTCATGTTCATATTAAATCTATGTTTCACATAGGAGCTAAATATATTTTCTTTTTAGAGTGTAGCTTATTTCATGTAACATGGTGATCTATATTTTCTTATCTATTTTATGGTTAAATAAAATTCTATTTTGTTCATATACATCCCATGCTAACTATCTTCTCATGTATCAAATGTTGAGGTTGATTCCATGTTTTAGTAATTCTGAAATGTTCCATAATAACCATAGGTACAACCCCACTCTGGGATACCTAATCCCAGCAGGACTAAGCATATCTTCTCCCATTGAGGTCCAAACAAGCAGCAGAAGTGGAGGAGGATCCCACAGTAGGCAACAGAGTCAAAGTCAGCTATGAATATGTTGGGAACCTAGATCCAGCCCCTGCATGGTGGTTCATCTCTGTGAGGCCCCATAGCCCCAGGTGGCTTCCTCAATTCTATCCACTACTCTTCCACAGGACTGCACAAACTCCAAGATCTTCCTGATGTTTGGCTGTAGCTCTCTGAATCTCTTTCCATATACTACTGGTTGAAGCCTCTTAGGAGACAGTTATGCCAGGTTCCTGTCTGCATTAATAACAGAGTATCATTAGTTATGTCAGGATTTAGCTCTCTCACAAGGAATGAGTCTCAATTTTGGGTAAAACTTAGTTGGCTGTTCCCTTAGTCTCTGCTCCATCTCTATCCCTGCACGTCATGTAAGCAAGACTCATTTTGGGTTGAAGCCTCCTATCATCCTTCTCTCTGCTTCTATGAGTGTGCTTATCTACCCACCTAATCACACCTGTTTCTCCAGCCTGGGCATCAAGCCATCCCAGGACCAAGGTCCTCTACTCCTATTGATGCCTGACAAGGCCATCCTCTGCTACATATGCAGCTGGAGCCATAGGACCCTCCATGTGTACTCTTTGGTTGGTGGTTTAGTTCCTGGGAGATCTGGAATTTCAGGTTGGTTGATATTGTTGTTCTACCTATGTGGTTGCAAAGTCCTTCAGCTCTTTCAGTCCATTCTTTAACTCCTCCTTTGGGGACCTGATGTTAAGTCTATTAACCATGCTAAGTCTATTTGCCAGGCTATGGAAGAGCCTCTCAGGAGACAGCTATGTCAGGCTCCTGTCAGCAAGTACTTCTTTGCATCTGCAATAATGTCTGGGTTTGGTTCCTGTAGGTGGGATGGATCCCCAGGTAGGGCAGTCTCTGAATGGCCTTTCCTTAAGTGTCTGCTCCATACTTCGTATCTGTATTTACTCCCATGAGTATTTTGTTCCCCCTTCTAAGGACTGAAGCATCCACATTTTGGTCTTTCTTCTTCTTGAGCTTCATGTGATCTGTGGATTGTGTCTTGGGTAATCCAAGCTTTTAGGCTAATATCCACTTATCAATGAGTACATACCACGTGTGTTCTTTTGTGACTGGGTTACCTCACTCGGGATGATATTTTCTAGTTCCATCCATTTGTCTAAGAATTTCATGCATTCACTGTTTTTAATAGCTTAGTAGTACTCCTTTGTGTGATTGTTACCACATTTTCTGTACCCATTCCTCTGTTGGGGGACATCTGGATTCTTTCCAGCTTCTGGCTATTATAAATAAGGCAGCTATGAACATAGTGCAGCATGTGTCCTTGTATGTTTGAGCATCTTTTGGGTATATGCTCAGGAGGGGTATAGCTGGCTCCTCAGGTAGTTTTATGTCCATTCTTCTGAGGAACCTTCAGACTGATTTCCAGAGTGGTTGTACCAGTTTACAATCCCACCAACAATAGAGAAATGTTGCTCTTTCTCCACATCCTTGACAGAATCTGCTGTCACCTGAGATTTTAAACTTAGCTATTCTAATTTATGTGAGGTGGAATCTCAGGGTCGTATTGATTTGCATTTCCCTGATGACTAAGGATGTTGAACATTTCTTTAGGTGCTTCTTAGCCATTTGGTATTCCTAAGTTCTTTGTTTAGCTCTGCAACCCATTTTTTAATGGGGATATTTGGTTTTCTGTAGGAAGCAAAAATTGGCAGACTGTCCATACAGTCCTGGAAGTCTCAGAACTTGCTATATTAGATAGACTGGCCTCAAATTTATAGATATCTACCAGCATCTGCTCCCAGTGCTCAGATTAAACGTATGCATCTCATATATAGTTATTTAGTTATTTGAAAGACAAGAGACATTTTCATTCAACATTTTAATGCCATTTCTTGAAACTTAAGTTTTTCTCTTTATTAACTAGAGAAATAGATACATTGGAATGATATACATAATATGTAGGGACACATTTTATTGTTTGAATTCTTTTGGTCAAATTCAATGCAGAAGCATAGATATAATAATAAGTGTGAATATATTAAGTGTAGTTGCCAAATTTGCATACTGAAAGACACTTAATAAGCAATATAGAGGGGCTGAAGAGATGACTCAGTGGTTAAGAGCTCTTTCTAATCGTCCAAAAGACCTGAGTTCAATTCCCAGCACCCGCCTGGCAACTCACAACTGTCTGTAACTCTCCATTGAAGGGAACTGACATCTTTGCATCAATCCATGTAAAAGTTAATCGTCAAAAGATAGAAGCACATTAAATGGAATTATACATGTGCCTCCCCTAAACTATCTTATGTTCAGGTCTCTATCAATTTGGGTACAATAAAATTGCTTGTCAGAGCACAAGATAATTTAGCAGATAGCTTACAGTTAACACTTGACAGCTGTTCCTGAAGAGAAATAACTCTAGGGAGCTGTCTACATATATACATCCTGGAATATGCAGAACAAACACCCCTGCAAATATATCTGCACATGCACACACACATGTACACATATAACTATACATAAATGTAAACCTAAAAAGGGAACACTTGCTGTCTTGATATTTTTAGTAAGCAGGAAGTCAGTATGAAGTTTTTATAAAATACTAAAAGTAGAAGGACCACTTCTATAGGCTGTATTAATTTATATTCTTACCAACAGTATTTAATGGTTGTTTTTACTTGGATCATTTTAAAATTCACTGAGGCCAATCATGAAACTGGGATAAAAACACAATCCTGGATGCTTTGACAGCCTGAGAATAGCACAATATTTTATGCAGAACACTTCTAAAATACATACTGAAAACTGGTGAAACTTCACATGAGTGTTTAGGAATTAGACAGCCTGAAATAGGATGCTATTCCTTAAACTTTCCCGAGTTTGTTAAATGTACCTTCTGTGATTAAAAAAAAAAAAAAAACATGTAAAGAATTTAGAGTTAGAGACCTTTATAGAATTGCTCAGTGCTAGGAGGTGGTGGACGTCCATTGTCAACTAGGTACAACAAGACTGGGAAATCAAATATCACCTGAAACTATTTTAAAAGACTCATACAAAAATATCCCATTTTTTATTTTAAAAAGTATTAAAATGAAATCATGCATGACTTCAAAATGTATTCAGATTTCTCTATAATGTATAACAATGGGGCATTTTATCAGATTACATTTTCAATAAAAATAAAGCATTTGAATGAGTCTGGTGTGATTTCTGCCTCAGTCATGAGGGTGACCTACACAGATATCTTTTCGTTCTCCAATCATTGCAGTTCTCTCTCTTTGTCTGTATTTTAACCTGTTAATATGTGGGTGAATATAAGGAAAAGGCAAATCAGTTTGACCTTTAATGTAAAGTCATTTTTGAATGATCAAAACAGCACTATTTCCAATACTAGAAAGAGTTTGAATCTTGAGATACAAAAGTATGTGCCATTCTCAGCAGCCTGGTAGGAATGATAATGTAAGCACCGTTTGAATGATAATTTTATCTACATAGCAGCCTTCCATCCTCTCGCCTTCACTGTATATGAAGACTTCTGCCCACAGATATATGTTTAGCCAAGCTGTTTTAATATAACATATTAAATTTTAAAATGATTCAAGGACAAACACTGGACTTAGGCTCCCTGCAGGATGCCACATTTTCTTGCACCATTTCCCACCTTTACTAGCAGCTATTTTACCACTAAACCAGGAAAGAAGGAATTATGCAGGAAAACTGCTATCAGCTGCTACCCCTGCTGTATTACACAACCCAGAGAATAATAGCTTTCCCAATGAAGCCTCAGACAGCTTGGGCAAAGCCATTAACTACTGCTAACACCTAAGGGGAGAAGTGAGTCCCAGGCTTCCTAGGTTTTTATATAAAAAAAAAATAAAAAGTTATTTCAAATGCAGAATGTCAGGCCCCATCCTTAGAAATTCTTATTCATCTGTTTTAGGATAAAAATGTGGGAATGCACATTTTTAACATTCTTGGGTTCTTATATATAAATTAATATAATGAATGGATAATTTATTTTAATTTTACTGTGCATATTTTCTACATGCACAAGTGAAAATTAGACAAGCTTTGGATTTGAAATGCCAACATAGATTGGATTGTTCAGAGTTTAAATTATTAATATTGGTAATAAATGTATAAGTAGATATACTATTGGTGTTGGATGTGTGTTTGCACTTCACTTAAAAGTTAATGTAATGATATGTGCAAAATTAGCAATGAGAGCTGCCTTCATTGCATTGCATGTGTGTAAAATTAGGTGTTTTACACTGCTGTAGGCATTACGTGTCACACGGTCCTGTTACACTGAATCACGTTCATTGACTGATGTCTCTGGTGTGTTTATTGGCTAAGTTAACACTACATTATTATTTTACATATACATAACATAAAGCAAAAGATATATTTCTAAATTGTATACTTCAAAATCCTTGGGTTACTTTATCTATTTTGCTAGTTGCTAAAGAACTTTTCAGTTTGAGCTGATTACTGGGTGGATGATAGGGATTCCTCATACATTTTGATGTTACTGTATATAACTGGAGAGATGTATATATCATAGTCACTATGACTGCACTAAAGAAATCTTTGGTTTCTGGGATTCATAGAGACAGGTACTGTTTGCACCCAATCAATGGACAGAAGCTGCTGACCCTTGTGGTTAAATTAGGGAAAAGCCTGAAGAAGCTGAGGAGGAGGGTGACCTTGTAGGAGAACCAGCAGTCTCAATTAACCTGGACCCCCAAGATCTTTGAAACTCTGAACCACCAACCAGACAGCATATGCCAGCTTCTGTGAGGCCCCCAACACATATACAGCAGAGGATTGCGGGGTCTGGGTTAGTCAGAGAAGATGCACCTAACCCTCAAGAGACTGGAGGCTCTAGGGAATTTAGAGGTCTGATGTGGTAGGAGATGGGGAGGTGGGGACATCCTTGTGGAGAAAGGGGGCAGGGAGGAGGTATGGGATGTAGAACAGTCAGAGGGTGGACTGGGGAGGGGGCGTATCTGGAGTGTAAATAAATAAGTTAAAAACCAAAACCATATTCTTTCCAGATATGTTGATATTTATAAAAGCTTAATATCCCCATTCAAGTAACTATTGCATGAGATAGTCTACCTTTATTTTGAGCATCAAGGGGTCTGTAAAAGAGGTGTGCAAACAGCATTGGTGTAAGTAAAAGACAAAGGTTAATGAAGTCCAAGAGAGATGCCAGAACACTTCAGCACCTGAAACGGGGTCACTGAATGTACATGAACGCTGGATTAAGTGAGACCCATATTCACCTGTGGCTTCAGGTTGGATCACTGGTTCATAATGGAGTTATAGCTAATGTTATTTTATAATATGCTCTTTTGTTTTCCTGTGTAATTTTGCTAAGCTATGTAATGCTATAACAAGGTACACCATTCTATGTTGGATAGCATTTTAGCTGTCATTTCCTTACTTATTTTTTGCATGTTTTCATGTTTGTGTGTATATGTATAAGACCCTATTTGTATATATACATGTAGAAGTCAGAGATTTATGTTGAATATATTCCTCAATTTCTCTCCTCTCCTCCTCCTTCTCCTCCTTCTCCTCCTCTTCTTCCTCCTCTTCCTCCTTCTCTCTCTCTCTCTCTCTCTCTCTCTCTCTGACTCTCTTTGTGTATGTGTGTGTGTGTCTCTCTATATATGCAGATACATGTATAAATCACAGCATATGTAGAGGTATGAGAAGAACTGGTTATTTGCTACATCTATGTAGGCTCCAGAGATTATGCTCAGGTTATATGGCTTGGCAACAAATACCCTGAGTTGTTAAACCCTGTCATGAGGACCATTCATCTTAATTTTGGAGAGTCTGCCACTGAACTCAGAACTCACCAATTTGGCAAAACTAACTAACCAAACAACCCCCAGGATAGCCCTGCCTCTTCTTCCCATGACTGTAGTTACTGGTTCATGCAGTCCTACACAAGTTTTGTGCTGAAGATCCAGTCTCATGTTCTCATATTTAGACATTAAGTACATTATAGAATGAGTTATCTCTTCAATCCTGGGTATCTTTGTAATCGCTTTGAAAATCATAGACTTTCATCCACCAAAGACCTTGACTATTTCTTTCTTCCCTCACTTATGGGTATAGCAGCCAGAGACAGAAAGGCTTCTTGCTTGCTCTTTCTCATTTATTTCTGTCCTTGGTTTTTTAATAAAACATTTTTTAGAACCATCTTCACCACTTTTTTTGAGACAAGTTTTGTTCAAAGGGGACAAAGAAACTTCGCAGAAAATCCATTGAACACGATTGTACTTCCCAGATTTTAGATGAAAATCCTTGAACCATTCACTTTAACTTTGGAATCCTCCTCACATGTATAATAGGAGGGGTCCCAGATCAATTCCCTATTCTGCTTGGTAAATTAGGCACAGATTTAGCAAGAATAGCTGATTGCATTCATTTTATAAAAATATTTTTAAATTGAAGGATAAAAGAATACGTCTGTGTGTGTATCTCTGTGTTCCTCTGTGTCTCTCTCTGTGTCTGTCTCTCTGTCTCTCTGTCTCTCTCTATATATATCTCTCTGTCTCTCTGTCTCTGTCTCTCTCTCTCTCTCTCTCTCTCTCTCTCTCTCTTTGAGTTCAGGATGACATTTGAAAACAAGTGTCTGACAGGCTTGCGCTCCCTCCAGAGGCAGTGAGAGAATCCAGTCTTTCTCCCAACTTCTGTTGCTGCAGGCAGCTCTTGGCTTGTAACCAAGTCATACCATCTCTGCCTCTGGCATTCTATTGTCTCTTCTTTTCCTCTGTCAAATTTCATTCTTCCACATTCTTGCAAAAGCAGGCAGTACAGGATTTAGAGCTCCCTGAGTAATTCCTCATGAACTCCATACTTCAAAATGTTAAGTCAGTTAGCTACAAAGAAGACTCTTTTCCAAGTAAGATCACATTTGTAAATTCTGTGGATTAGGCTGTTGGCATGAATGTTCAGGAAATCACCAAAAACAGCATTAAATTAATGTTCTACCAATCACAATGGTGAAGACCTGAAAACACAGAAACCAGTACAATAAAGATAGGAAGCACAGTCATTTCTGGGCATTATACCACTAAAGACCATCTTAGTTTTTACATGACATAAAATCCTTTATATTAATGCTTCAGAAATGGGGACTCCAGCTTCTTAAGAAAGAAAGCCTTAGAACCTGCTTACGTTTCTATGGCCTGCTATCTGTACATTTCCATTCCCAAATGACAACTAGCTAGATATCTATAGAGCCCTGGCGCTGGAGGAGCTGTGATGCAGAAAGAGCTTCCAGTGTGTTTTCCTATGTTTAAAACAAGTGCTAATTCATTCTATGTATAATTGTAGACTGTTGACTAAACATTACACTTGGTGTTAATCTAGGAGATTCCAAAGAGATCACAGATGATGCTCCCTTTTGAAAGCCAGTCAGATAGCTGTTTTATGATTGAGGATCTTAGGTTGTTTGGTATTATCTGGTAATGATATTTGGTAATGAGTCACTATGTAATTAGGTGATAGATGCCAGGGAGAAAAATGGACAATTTAAAAGAGAAGAAAAGAAAAAACAGCAAATTGTAAAACAACAGTCTAGTTACAAATCTCAGGATACACAACTAACTGTGGCAGATGATATGAACATACACAGTGAAGGAAAATTATAGAAAGTTGTAATGGTGAGAAGATTGGCTTCACAAAAAGTTAATTTTAATGAACTTGTTACCATGAAACTATTTCCATATGGACTCTCAAGTCATCAAATATGTGTAAAGTATAGTAGACATTACATTTGCTTCATGCCCATATTATATATTAGACACCGAACATGCATACTTTTACCACACTGAAAATGCACAGGTTTAGGAGTTTCTATTGCTCCGCAACGTGTTTTTAAATAAACAAAAGTTTAACACAATGTTAAGTTCTTAATTAAAACTCTGGTCCATACTTCCTAAACACTGGGCTAACTCTCCCTTATGTTGACCTTAAGACTATTTGCATTTCACTTGACTTGACCGAGAAAATTTGAATTAAATTTGCAAGTCAAATATCTCAAAAAGGCACAATATCTACTGATTATCTCCTCAGCTCTTTTTTTTTTTAAATAAATTGTAACAAGAACCTTCTTTAATGGTGGCTCATGGTTTTAAAACTATACTTGCATATAAAAGACAAAAGAAGAAGTATTAATTCCTTGGTTGCAAATGAATGGGGCCTGGACCAAAGTCATATTTAGGCATTAAGACTACCACATATGAACTTTCCAGAAGCCATCAGAATAATAAGATCTAAGCTGTGTTATCCTAAATTATAGATTGTGTACAAAATATCAGCAGAAATTATAACCAATACTTTTATTAAAAATGCAAGAGGCAAATTAATTATAGAAAATATATGTACAGATTTATCTGCAAAAATTAAAAATAATATTAAAAACACCTAGGTAACTTTGGCTTATCTCTTCAAATCATCTTTCTTTTTGTCTTTATCATAGGTATATGTTTTATTCCAACAGGGTCATTATCTGCCCTTACAACTGAATAAACATACTGCAGACTGATGCGCTGGACAAGAGAAAATTATCTCTTAGAGACAAGAAGACCAAATTAGAGATGGTAGTGAGGAAGGTCTCATCCTGAGCCTCTTCTCTTTGGAAATAGGTGGCTAACACCTAGATGCCCCATGAGAGTTGCTCTGTGCGGATGCAGAAACTGAAAAATAGAAAATGCCAGCTCTACAGTATCAGGTTTCTAATCTAGATGATTAGGTCCTCAAATGTTATGGCATCAACCATGTCTGCATCTCAACATACAGCAACTGTGTTAGTTTCAGTGCAGGAATCTGAGGGGATGAAATCCAGCAACTCCACAACAAATGCAGCAATTACTAAAGGAAAAAAAAAAGGGGAGGGGGAGATATAAACTTCAATGGAAAATATCCTGTGATATCCCATTCTGAATGATGAAATACTATCAATAATCACATGAAAAATTAATCAGGGTTAAATTCAGACTACTCGCTAAAGATAGAATAAAAGTATCCATTTATTTATTTATTTATTTATTTATTTATTTATTTATTTACTTTTATTTTTTACAGTCCAGTCCTAAGCCCCTCTCCTCCCCCAGTCTCCCTCCCCTACAGTTC
The DNA here is from genome assembly GCA_019843965.1 of Rhynchomys soricoides. Taxonomy (NCBI): domain Eukaryota; kingdom Metazoa; phylum Chordata; class Mammalia; order Rodentia; family Muridae; genus Rhynchomys; species Rhynchomys soricoides. The sequence goes on from JADRCH010000184.1 coordinate 4,545,476, forward strand.
CACATTCATTCCTCTTCCCCTCTGTCTCCAAGAAGATGTCTCCACCCCCACACCAAATTCGCACCTCACTCCACCCAATCCCCACCAGACCTCCCTACAGCCTGAGACCTCAAGTCTCTGGGGAGTTAGTCACACCTTCTCCCACGGAGGCCAGACCAGGCATATATCTTCTGCTGTATACCTGTTAGAGGCATTGGACCAGCTAGTATCCACTTTTACCAAGTAAAAGGGAATGTCCTGGCACACCTATTTTACATGATGGCTTTTCCCGTAATAATGCCATTTCTTCACTGAGCCTTCCTGCTTGCACCTACGCATTTTCAATTTATTGCTCACATTCTATGATATGAGGCTTTCTCAGAAAAATATTTGGAAACTGTCAATCTCTTATATTTCCATATACAACCACAGGCTATATATGCTTTCTCTGTATTTTGAAATTGAACTCTGTCTTTGATTTATTTTGAGCCACATATATCTTCCTTTATCAGATGTATGAAGACAAATGAATGTGAATAAAACTCATGGTTAGTCATTTGTTTATCTAACAAATATTTGCAGAACACTCATTATGCATTTAAATTGGTTATTTGTTGCTCAGAAGTTCAGTTTATTCTCATATCTCCATTGTCTATCTCATCTTCATTACTATATCATTCCTTGTAATAATGTTCTGATGAAAAAGTAAGCATTTTTTTTTTTTTGGAAGATCCCCCAACTAAATTTTCTAGAGACATTTGGAGAAAATTATTCAAAAAGGAATAACATTTAAGTATAGACAAAATATAAAACACAAATTATTCACAATTTATACTACTGAAAAAGAGAGGTAGAGGAAGTATCTGTCAAAATAATAATCTAAAATTTCTGATAAAAGAAGAAACTTGGGTCAGAACATAGCAGGAGAGCTGAAGTGTAGAAAAAGAAAGAAGGTCACACATGGCACAGAAAGAAGGAACTAGGCAAGGCCTAGGGCTTGCAATAATGTACAGGAAAATAAATCTCTAACCTGCCACAGAAGAAGAATTCTAAAGGTCTCCCTTCATTTATATCTGTGGCTACATTAAGATATTTATAAAACAAGAGATACATATTGTTTGTATATTTATAGCTATATATTTATACATGAATATAGATATTTTTATGCCTGCTATCCTACATGACTTTATCTTTATTACTTTATTTATGTTCATATGTACACATATATTAAGAGATATGATAACAACTGTTTTTATTAATATGATATTCCCAGAATCATGTATTTATTGGCTTTATTTTCATTAAGTAACAGAAATTCACCGATGCATAGACTGATTAATATTCCTACAAGATGCTTCATTTTTCTACTATTTTAGAATAGATCTCAGCTATAATGAATCAAATGTTCGGTTCATTGAAGCTAAAGTCATAGCAAATAAAACAGGCTAAACAATGTGATTGGTGCTATGATAAATTATGAAAAATGAAATTATGAATACTAAAGTTAAAATATTTATGTTTATTTATTTATGGTACAAGCATGCTATTTTCAGTTGTTCTGTCTTCTGGCTTATGTATTTTCTAGGTTATAACGCATCCTTGATTCCTCTAATAAGTCAGTACCAGGATATATTATGATATTATAACATTTGTCCTGCTCAATAAAGATGAGATAAGGGAAAAAAAAAGTACAATAGCGGAAGTCAAAACAGGAAAGGAGGCTAAGATCAAAAAACAAAAACCAACATAAAATTATACAATACTAAAATGCAAGAGATGCAAGGGAAAGAACAAAGTTTCCTGTAATTCCATAGTAAAGTTAAAGGTTACTTTAAAGAGGATAGAATTGCTATTCCTTCATGTTATCACCTTTAAATTACCAGAAAAATGAAACACACTATATAAGAAACTAAAGAGAACTAGAAAAGCAAATTCTTTTTTTTATTGGATATTTTCTTTATTTACTTTCAAATGTAATCCCCTTTCCCATTCCCCCCCAAAACCCCCCAATCCCATCCCTCCTCCCCTTGCTTCTCTGAGGGTGTTCCCCCACTCACCTACTCACATCTCCCCACCCTTGAATTCCCCTTCACTGGGGTGTTGAGCCTTCACAGGATCAAGAGCCTCTCCTCCCATTGATGCCTGACAAGGCCATCCTCTGCTACATATGTGGCTGACTAAACCACCAACCAAGGAGTACACTTGGAGAGAAAAGCAAATTCTTCACTCAACAACAACAAAACTGTCTTCCAAAAAATATCATCAACCACGTTTATGTGTATTCTAAATCAGAAGTCTTTTCACTTAAAATCAGAACAAGGTCCAAAGGCCAAATGTACTTTCTTGTATTCATAATACTCTAAGAGAACTGGCTAATATAAAATAAATAAAAATTAATTTGAAACAATAACACTTGAAAAAAATAAATGAAATCTTGACCTTTGGAGAACATACAAATGGGGAAGAAAGTGACAAACACGACCAGATTTGGTTTTGGGCCTTTATTTCATTCATTTACTCTCTATTTTTTATCTTTAATGTTATTTTCCATGTCATTATCCACCTCCTGTTCTGCCCTCTGACAGTTCCTCATCCCATTCTTTCTCCTCCATCTCCAAGAAGATGTCCCCACACCCCCACCCTCTCCTCACCCTGTCAGGCCTTCCCATTCCTTGGGACCTCAAGGGTTAGTTGTGTCTTCTCTCCTTGAGGTCAGACCAGGCAGTCCTCTGCTGTATATATATCTGGGGCCTAGGACCAGCTACCTGGTTGGTGGCTCAGTGTCTGAGAGCTCTCAAGGATCCAGGTTAGTTGAGACTGCTGTTCTTTCTATGGGGTCACCCTCCTACTTAGCTACTTCCAGCCTTTCCCTAATTCAACCACAGGTATCTCTGGATTCTGTCCATTGGTTGGGTATCTGTGGACAGCTCTTTTTTGGGCCTCTAGGAGGGCAGCCATGCTAGGCTCCAGTCTGTAAGCCCACAATAACATCAATAATAGGGTCAGACTTTGGAGCCTCACCTTGAAATAGGCCCCAATTTGGGCCGGTCAGTGGACCTCCTTTCCCTCAGTCTCTTCTCTATTTTTGTCCCTGCAGTTCTTTTAGACATGAATAATTCTGAGTCAGAGTTTTTGACAGTAGGATGGCAACCGCATCCCTCCACTTGATGTCCTGTCTTTCTACTGGAGGTGCATTCTAAAAGTATCTGGACCCATAATACTCTCTATTTCTTAACGATTTTCATTCTTCTTACACTAGGGTTAGATTGCCCTTTTTTCTTTATGTCTTAGAGAGAAAAATTAAACTTTCACTTTGAAATCTTTGTGATTTTTAAAAGTATTTTTGTCTTTTATTTCTTTATTTATTTACACTTCAGATTTTATTCCCCTCCACACCCCTCTCCGTCAACCCTTCAAATGTTCCACATCCCATACCTCCTCCCCAAACCCCTGTCTCTACGAGTATGTCCCCTCCACCCAGACCCAGACCCAACCAGACCTCTAAATTCCCTGGGGCCTTCAGTCTCCTGAGGGTTAGGTGCATCTTCTCTGACTAAACCAAAACCTGGCAGTCCACTGTTGTATCTGTGTTGGAGGTCTCATATCGCCCTGTGTATGCTGCCTGGTTGGTGGTCCAGTGTTTGAGAGATCTTGGGGTTCCAGGTTATTTGAGACTGCTGGTCCTCCTACAAGATCGCCCTCCTCCCCAGCTTCTTCCAGCCTTTCCCTAATTCAACCACAGAGGTCAGCAGCTTCTGTCCAGTGGCTGGGTGTAAATATCTGCATCTGACTCTGTCAGCTGCTTGTTGGGTCTTTTGGAGTGCCTTCATGATAGGTTCCTTTTTCTCAGTGCTCCATAGCCTCAGTAATAGTGCCAGGCTTTGAGACCTCCCCTTAAGCTGGATCCCACCTTGGGCCTGTTGCTGGACCTTCTTTTCCTTAGGCTCATCTCCATTTCCATTCCTGTAGTTCTTTCAGACGGGAACAATTATGGGTCAGAGTTTTGACTGTGGAATGGCAACTCCCCTTCCTCACTTGATGCCCTATCTTCCTGATGGAGGTAGGCTCTATAAGTTTCCTCTCCCTACTGTTGAACATTTCATTTAAGGTCCCTCCCTTTGTGTCCTGAGAGTCTCTTACCTCCCAGGTCTCTGTTACATTCTAGAGAGTCCCCACAACCTCCTACCTTCTGAGGTTGCCTGTTTCCATTCTTTCTGCTGGCCCTCAGGGATTCAGTCCTTTTCCCTCACCCAATACCAGATCAGGTTCCCCTCTCCCCACTCCACCCCCAGTCCACTTTTGCTCCCAGGTCAAATAAAGTTTGAAGTTTACTCCCTACTTTGAGTTGTATCCCATGAAATTTTCTACATTGAATATTAACTTATACATCTATACATAAATGCCTATGTGCATATATTCATTTTTTATAATTTCTAAATCTCTAATAAAATTTCCTTGACGAGTTGGATATTGAGTTCTGTTCTATTTAACTTCCATACATTTTTAGTATGGAAGTTACTTTCTCTCACTGATTTCTGATTTTATTTGGAGTGGTTAAAGTACCTTTGTGTGTATCATTTCTTTCATCTCACATTTACTTTGTGACTTATACTTTTTTCAATATCCAAAGTTTACCGTGTACTTGAGTAAAGTATTCTTCAGTTGTTAAGTGAAAGATATTTGAGCTTCTGGTGGGAAAGCTTTGATATTTTATCATTGCTCAGCTTTTCTACTTTGTTTTGTATGTTATGGAAAGTGGGATATTGGAGTATTCCACTATATTTCTGTAGTTTTTTTCATGTGATATATTCTACAACACATTAAATTTATTTTGTTTGACATAATTGCTTTTAAAACTACACATTTTACTGTCTTTTAAAATTACATGATCATCTCCACAGATATTCTTTTTTTTAACATGCAAGTGAGTTACAATTTTCAATTGTTTGCTTTTATTATGTAGATAATTTCCTAGAGTAAATACTTATCATAAATTCAGTTTTTTGATATGTATGATAAGAACTTAATCTCTCTATCTCTCTTTCTCTAGCTCTCTATTATTCTCTCTCTCTGTCTCTCTCTCTCTGTCTCTCTCTCAAACACACACATACATACACAAACACACACACAAGACTTTGAAGATAGCGCTACTAGATTACTAGATAAAATTATTGTTTGAGAGGTTTAATAATTCATTATTTCTATGAAAATTCCACTGTTAATTGTTCAATCATTTTCTTGTATGTCATGTGAACTTCCCATCACTTTTAAAGTTTTCCTAATTTTCCAGTGTTTTGATTATTATATTTACTTGTTCATTTATTTTTAAGTATATATTTCTTCCTTCACATGTTTTCTTCTGAAGCATCCCCTAAGACTCCCAGTGTTTATCATTTTTATAGGCATCAGCAGGAGCTTCTTCTGCTTCCATATTGCACAGAATGCTCTGATGATATATGCCTGCATATCTTGAAAACTAAATAGAAACTATTTCAGATTAGTGAAAATAAAAGGAATTGACAAATTAGTTATATTTTATTTAACAGCAAGTTAACCGAAAATATAATTTTACAATCCAACTGAATTTACACACATTTACTTTAGTGATAATATGTAAACAATCATAATGATAAAACAAACAAAAGATGGGATGGTTCTTGAAATTAAAATACTTTGTTCATATATAATATAATAATAAAGATAAGTCAAGATTTTGGAAAGACTAATACACTTAAAGTTATTAAGGCTCTCCAAATTCTTTTAAATTATATAAAATCTATTGCAGTTCTCATAAAATTTACCAATGTTATTAATAGAACTCTTGTAGAGGCTGGCATTCTGAATTTTATATTTGTAGGAGAAAAGCAAATAGACAATAATAGCACAGTTTCATACAGAAGCACATGGTCGAAGCAAAAGCTCTGAGACATATCAAAGTATTTTATAATACTTTCATGCTTAGAAAGGATGCCAGTGATGCAAGCTTGATAAAATAAGATGATTGAAATACAATAAAATGCAGATCCCAAAGGGGATATGAGCCCATGTACTTGTTTTGTGGGAGACTATTCAGGATCATTGGGCAAAGGAGAGCTTAGACTGTAAGTAACCTGGAGGAAATTAATTAATCATTGTGGAAAAAGTCAATTCTATATGATAATTAAGCAAGAAGATTAATACTACACAATATATCCTTTAATTTTAAGGTGTACATATGTTTAATATACCAATCATAAGAGAGAGTAATAAGATTAAAGTTAAAATTTAATGAAATAAAAACCCAACATATATTTATAAGAAAATCACTACAAGAAATTTTGAAATGTATATTTTTGAATATTTACTGTGCATGTATAGGTACATTAGCTTTAAGTACATGAAACTATTCTTTTATAGATTTAACATATTCTATAATGATGATTTCATTTAGTTAACTAAATATAAACTTAGTTAAATCAATAATACATGCAAATACAGTTTTATTAAAAAAAGGAGTTAATTGGTGTTGCCTGGGGCTGACAGGTAACCAAGTAGAATGACTCAAGTACTTCTTTAATACAATAATTTCATGCATGTGGAAAGAACAACACAAATGTAAAATCAATGATTCGTGCAGAAATGCAAGTAAGAGTGTGCTATTAGAGTCTCCAAGGTTTTACAGAGTCAGGATTTTGTTCTGCAACAAATAATCCTGCTGCAATTTCTAAATTATCACTGTAGATTATTTAAAAGAGAGAATATACAGCAGTACTTTCTCATTAAACAATGTCAGTCACCAAAAGTAAAAGTCTCATTACAGTTTTATTAATTCTGTATCATGAAGAAACATTTGTATGTCATGTTTTGAACTAAAGGACACAAAGCAATTCAACAAATATTCCCTGTGCTGATTAATGGTATGCAGATTTGTCATGACTTTCTGAAGATATAACATATCCATGGATTCTGTATTTTTGTTGTGATAATGTTGACCTGTTTTTAGTTAACTGGTATTTTCTTCTAGGTCGTGAGAAAAATATTACTGGATCATTTTGTATATTGCTCCTTAACTCTATTAGAGAACATTATTTTGGCTGTGCAAATTGCTAAATAATGAGTCACAACCAAAAGAAATTCTGAAAAAAATAATTGAATCAGAGTGCCCTTTCTGTTTGACTACTGACTAGTAAAGCATTATAAGTCTGTTTATATCTTAAAGAGTGTAAATTAATGCAGTTATACATCTATTTTGGAGAATGATTTCTATTTTCTACAAAATTCTAATAGAGGTTATTATATAGTAGGATTCAACATAGTAAGTCACTTGAGTAGTATATTTGTCCATTTATTTGAATGTTTTGGAAATCAGCAGGACACTGATGACCAGAAATTAGACAGCTTTGAAATCATAGATGATATCAGTTAGTAACAATAATGACTTATCCCAATATTCTGATATTTGTGAGTTTGTCAATATTAGAATTTTTTTTCCCAATTGAAATAGTCACTTTTTCCAAATAATATTAGCCGAGTAAGTACTTTTTGGTTTGGCCTGAAATACTATTGTGAGACAATCAGGATTCCCATTTTGAATACTTATATGTCTTTTACTGATTAAAATTAAAGGACAGTTTAAAATATGCATCATATGACAATCATTCTCCTGGGCATGTATGACTAAAGTGTTCATTAGTAGGTTGAAATAGTAAAAACTATAGGTCTAGTGTGGGACCAGTCACTTGTCATGCATTAATTTTACTTTAGACTGAAATCACGGCATCACATATTACTTAAGTGTTGATACATACTCAATGCATACTTATTACTAATTTCTGTGTAACTAACACAAATGGAATTCCTTCTTCCACATCTCATTTTCTTGCCCATATAAAAACATAAAGGAGTCTACAGAAATTTAAAATTTATGATCTATCTCTTCCAATTGGCAGCAATCTATTTTCTGTTATCTCAAGATAAATGCTTTAGGAAATTCTGACTATTGTTTAGGTAACATGGTAGTCAATAAAGTTAGCTTTTAATATTTAGGTTTACATCCAGTCTGTCTTTCAATACAGAGTACCTCAAATAGACACTGTCTATATAGTAATGTTCTCTCTAGTTTGCTCCTGTGATTACGTTATAAATTTAAACATGGATTTATGGGAGATGGTATAACATGTACATTCTGCAAAAACCCATGAAGATTATTTTTATAAAATCTGTTTTGCATTTATAAGAAAATATAATACCTCAAAATTTTATTACTGGCTTCCTTTCATACAACCTCTCTTGCTGTGAATATTTTGGTTTCTATAAAGTTGAAAGAGGAAGTGGAGGAGCTGTGATTATCCCTTTGTATGTGGAAGTAGTTTAAGGTTCACATGGACGTGTGGACTATAAGAACAAGTATTATCTGCGTATACATTTACAAATGATACAAATAACTGTCATTTTCAATTTTCCTAGATAATTCCCTGAGCATTCTGGCAAAACATAATGGATTCAACCGCCAGAAGCAAGAAGTCTACCTTCTGCCTATAGTGATCAGTGACAGCGGGAACCCCCCTCTGAGTAGCACCAGTACCCTGACCATCCGAGTCTGTGGCTGTAGCAATGATGGTGTGGTCCAGTCATGCAATGTTGAAGCTTATGTCCTTCCTATTGGACTCAGTATGGGCGCCTTAATTGCTATATTAGCATGCATCATTTTGCTGCTTGGTGAGTACCACTAACTTCATAGTAAAATCTAACCTGGAATATAATCAACATTAAGATAAAGTGAGAAAGGGTTGTTCAAACTCTGTCCAGGTTGAGAGGATTTCAGGCGCCTTGTTCAAACCATCACCAGGGAGAATACAAAGTGAGAGAAAAAGTAACAAGGAGGCAGGGAATGAGACTACATTCGTTCCAACACATACTACAAAAGACAGCTTCCAAATCATATATTGCAAACAAAGTCAGTACATGAGGTAATTTTCCTGTGTTCAATTACCATTGAATATAAATAACTCAGGTCTCAGAGTTTAGTGATATATAAAAGAAAATAAAAAAGCATGTAAGCTTTCCTTAAAATCATTTTATAGATATTCTAGTTGTTACTAAGGTAAAATTACCATAAAGAATTCAAATTAAGAGGTAAGTTTTATTACTTTTTTTTTTTATTTAAAATGCTCATTGTTAAAACAAGACTAACCCTGAACATAGCGAAAGCATCCCTGTAGTACAGCACTTGGGAGAAAGGGAAGGATCTGGGGTTCCAGGCTACCCTGGGCCACATGGTAAGTTGCCCAAATGCACGCAAACAGAGATTTTACTTCCAAGAAAATATCAAAGAGACTATATATGTCTTAGTTTTATTTTTCTCTTGAGAATTAAAATGCCTTAACAGTTATATCAGTTCATGATGCATTTGAATGGTAAACTTCTTGGATAATAGTCCTTTCTCTTGCTCTAAGTTGGAGTGATCTTTCTAGATAGAAGAGTGCCAGCTGCCATTCCATATGATTTTAATTGTGTAACAATTTATATAATGTATGAAGGTAATCTCTCACTTAAACTGAGAATATCTTATATCATATGCTGTGGCCATAACTTAGTGATTGAGTGCTTAAAAACACTGTGAATGCCCTGGGTTTAATTGCTGCTACTAACATTAGCACCATCACAAAAACTAATTCTTCAAGCACCATACTCACTAGATGGAAGCAATATAGATAGAAACCAAGGAAATTGAATAGTTCACACAATGTACTTAATGTGTTAATCATGCTGCAGATGCTATTTTCCCTTTATAGGGCTCACTTTAGAGCTGATTCTTGTTTATGTGAATTTTACATAACAACAAATGTTTATTAACTAAAAATGATCCTGAGTGATTTGTACAAAAATTTAGTTTTTATCATTCTGGTAACCGTCTAGGTTAATTTGCTATTAAAGAATTTATAAGTCTGGGTGTCAGCGTGACTGAATATTCTGAAGCAGTAGTTCTCACCCTGTGGGTAGCCACCCCTTCGGGGTTTGAACAGCTCTTTCACTGAAGACTCCAAAGACCATTGGAAAACACAGATATGTACATGATGATTCATAATAATATCAAAATTATAGTATGTAGTAGCAACAGAAATACTTTTATGGTTGGGGAGTGACCATAACAAAAGGAACTGTACTTATATGAGGGGTTGGCTATCCTAGAATCAAAAGTATCCATTCACCAATTTTCAGAACAAAGTCAGTTACCAGGGAGGGGCAAGGCAGTGGGCTGCAAAGGCAACAACAACCTCAAGCAAGAACAGGCAAGAAGCAAAAGAAGGTGTTTCTGCAGGGGTGGCTTTTTAAGGGGTAAAATGAAGAGTTTATGCTAGGGTGAGTAGGTAAATCCTGATTGAATATGCAAGGCAAATAATGACGTCTTAAATTTTTTGGAAGTCAGCGTATTGTCTCAGGAACGAGTCAGTGGCTAAATAGTGGAATAGACTTTGCGGGCTAACTTACTGAATGTAAAGTTATTATTATTATTATTATTATTATTATTATTATTATTATTATTATT
>JADRCH010000184.1:4555992-4567232 GCA_019843965.1 Rhynchomys soricoides
TTATTATTATTATTATTATTATTATTATTATTATTATTATTATTATTATTTTTAGCAAGGAAGAAGGAAAGGGATTAAAGCGCAAAACTTGTTTATAATGTTTCCCATGCTCTGGCCTGTGTTTGCCTGTGGGGCCTGTTTGCCATGCTCTGCCTGTTAGAGCTCTTCCGTATTAACGTGTTACAGCAGTAAGAAGGTTGAGAACCAATGCTCTAAAGTACCACACTCAAGGTGCAAGATTGCAAGATTCTTTTAAAAATTCTCCTCTCCCCTGTCATCTCTTCTGCTGTGATCATGCCAGACTATGCTTGTTGACTGATTGCGATCTGGTCTTTTCTTTTTTTTTTTTTTTTTACAGTCATTGTGGTTCTGTTTGTTACCCTGAGGCGGCATAAAAATGAACCACTAATTATCAAAGATGATGAAGACGTTCGAGAAAACATCATTCGCTACGACGACGAAGGAGGCGGGGAGGAGGACACAGAGGCTTTTGACATTGCAACTTTGCAAAACCCAGATGGAATTAATGGATTTTTACCCCGTAAGGATATTAAACCAGATTTGCAGTTTATGCCAAGGCAAGGGCTTGCTCCAGTTCCAAATGGTGTTGATGTCGATGAATTTATAAATGTAAGGCTGCATGAGGCAGATAATGACCCCACGGCCCCACCCTATGACTCCATACAGGTTTACGGCTATGAAGGCCGAGGGTCCGTGGCTGGCTCCCTCAGCTCCTTGGAGTCCACCACATCAGACTCAGACCAGAATTTTGACTACCTCAGTGACTGGGGTCCCCGCTTTAAGAGACTGGGCGAACTCTACTCTGTTGGTGAAAGTGACAAAGAAACTTGACAGTGGATTACATAAATAATCAATGGAACTGAGCATTCTGTAATATTCTAGGGTCACTCCCCTTAGATGCAACAAATGTGGCTATTTGTTTTAGAGGCAAGTTTAGCACCAATCATCTATAAACTCAACCACATTTTAATGTTGAACCAAAAAAACCAATAAAAAATAAAAAGTGTATGTTAGGAGGTGATAAAACTTGTGGAGTGTGAATTAAGTATGTGGGGTATCTAGAAGTCTTTGGATATTTGATGTTTACCTGACGGCCACAGTCAGAGATTGGGATCCTAGCTAATCCTTAGAGAATTGTTTAAGAGGAGAAAAACAAAAACAAAATTAAAAGGTGCTTTATTAGAAAAAAAAATGGACTTGCAAGGACTCTGCTGCTGATATGTGTCTTCTGTGAGGATTCTTATGAGTGCAAATGGTTTTTTTCCCCTTCACCAATAAGGATCCCGTCACAAATGATAAAGCAATACTTTGGTCTGCTGTGCGTTATGACTTTATAGAGTTTGGGGAGGGCCTCCTAGATTATATGGTACGGTGACCACACGTTGTACATAAATGTTGGCCCCACTCAACACAGACTGAATAGCATCTTTAAATATTGTGTCGAGCCTTAAAATATTCACATGTTCGTAATCCATTCCAGGGTGGGGATTGCCAACTCAAAGGTGGGAGGAGAGAAATGACATTCAAACAGGCTGTGTCTAGAAGCAGGATTCTTCGTTCCCTCCACTTCATCTTCTTCCACAAGGACACAGAGATAAACTGTATTCCACAGTGGACCACATCAGAAACAGATGGTTTTATTGCTAGCGTGTGAATTTATTTGTTTAATCCTCAAAATAAATATTTTATTGATGTCCAATAATGCTTTTATTTATTAAGGTTGGTAATCTATAGATTAAGGGATTATATGGGGAAAACTAAATTATATCCATTAATAATCCTTTAGATTGTTTTATATTAATATCTATACAATGAATGTTTAATACATGTACATTTTGATGAGATAAGTATGGCAGGCAATATTATCAAGGGGAGAGGTAATAGTCTCTTTAGAGTAGAAAGTGTAATTGTGACTGGTGATTACAGGAACAGCATTTCCCAGAGAAACTTTTGGACTATTTTCTATTTTCTTCATAATCCTAGTATTTGGTGTTTTTACTACAAGCACAAACATCTGGAAGTATATTGATTCCTGTGAATATTTAAACTCTAGACTTTTAGATACTTACATAATGCCCCACCCACTAAACGTGCTTCAAGTTTTTCTCTTCCAAATAATTTAGAGCAGAAACTGATTTGTACATAATTTTACTGCTTATGATTTTTACACCTCTGTCCCTGGTTATGGTGATGCGCAGTATGTCTTAGACTACAAAAGCAGAGCAGCACTAGAAGATGTGATCATATTTAATTTGTAATGCAAACCTGCCATGTAGGAGTAGAATATGTATGATAAAAACTCTAGTATTACATGCAGATCATTTTACTTTTCTACTTTGCTTTAATGCAATATTGTTTATTTACTTCATGTGTTGTATTCAGAGAAACTACTGTATTGTTTCCTACTTTGTGAAATATATTTTTATAAATACCTTTGTTGTCATCATTTTTTTCCAGCTACATGAAGATTTCTGAGCAGAATTATTGACTCTAATGAAAATTCTAAACTGTGCAATCAAATCACACTGTGGGCCACTTTCAGATTTAAACATCTTTATTATAATAAAGAACCAGAGAACAGAAATGAATTACTATTGATCCCATACCAAGCAAACATCAAAGACATAAAAGTAAATGTCATACCTAAAAGACAGTCAAATGTGTTTTTGGGGTCCCTAAATGCAGAAGCTGGGGTGGTAGTGGCAAAAAGAGGGGATAAAAGATCAAGAAGGAAGTTCTTCATAGGGAAAGTCAATAGCTGAGATTCCAGTCCAAAATGTGGCAAAATAAACAATTTGAGGATTTGGAGAAAGAACCCAAACTACACTTCAGACATGAAAACAACTTTTTTCTAGATCCTTAGAGAATCCATTAGAGTAAGACCCACAGGCTCCTGTCACCTGAGACTGCAGTTCCTAGCTTGGGGATACCTAAGGAAAGCATGGATTTGGCTTGGAGATGGAAGGCAACAGTTTCTGGAAGCTATCTTCATCAAATCAGAGTCAAACTGACTAAACATTCAACTAAAAATTTAATAGCTCTTCAGTGGCTTACCATCTCCGCATTGTTCACTAGTGTCTGATCAAAATCCTTCATTTATGCATCTCTCAGTGACTACTGAACACTTTTCACAAAATTGAAGGATGAGTGAATAGTGACTTTTATATACATCAGATTAGCAAGCATCCTAAAAACTGCAACTATAACTTATAGTAACACTAAAACCCCAAACACTAATTCTCTTGAACATTATAAACCAAGGTGCAATTAATTTTTATTTTCCATTTTCACTTCAACCTCATTTCTCTTTACTTTAAAGGAAAGTAGTGTACAAGACATTTGTAACAGACATACCACTCTATTTTTTGTATAGGATTATGAAATGAACATCCTCTATGTTGATGATAAATAGACTAATATTCATACGATAATGTTCATGGGAAAGTGGAACCAGTTTTCTAATCTACCTTCAAATTTTACTTTGTCCAGAAAGACATCGTGGATACATTAGCCCCATAATAACATTGCTTTCTACTACCATTCAAGTATTTTGTGCTTTGAGGCCAATCTGAAATCTTGATTATGCTGGATAAAGTAGTGCTATGTATGATATATATAAAATGTATTTGCTATGATAAATACATTTTAAGATATATATATCAAGAAGGCCCATACACAACAGACCATTAGACTATCACATTTACTTTACAAACAAACTTACTAGAGCTTCCACATTCAAAATAGAACAATGGAGATACAAATTGTTTTATTTCTGATATTTAAGGGCTTCTCTCTTAACTCTTTTCAAGCCATGCATTTTAACATTGTTAAAATTTTGTATTTCCACAATTATTTTGTTCTTGCAATATTGACACGTAAGATGAATCTTCACATACACACAAAGTGTTTATATATCAAATATAAAATTGTCACATGCTACATGCTTTGTGGTCTTTGTGTGTCCCAAGGACAAGTGTCTTTTAATGTTTGTCCAAGAATTCTGTGCCAAATGATAGGTGAAACAAAGTTAGGCTCCTTCTGCTTACTTTACTGTAAGGCTCTTTTATGAGGAATTGAGACATCCATGCATGTGTGGAGGGGATTTGAGATCAATTCAGCCTCTACCTTCTGTATTACTTGATCAGTCACATTTTAATATCCACATAAACATATCATCTAATATTAATCATTTTTAATAAAATTCTCCCTATGAGTTCAGTAAATACATACTTAAAATGGTTTATGATAAGATGGTTGAATTATATTCATGTAGTGCCTTTCCTACCCCCAAATTGTGCTATGACACAAACTTTACAGCAAAAATATTTTTACCAAAAAATAAAATGGTCAAGTTTATATGTGCAAATATAACTTGAAAGGAAACTTGGATGCATCAGTATATCCAGTGAGGCACGAATCCTTGGAAAGAGACAAATGCATCTTTGAGTTTGCTTAATCATATGCTTAAAGTAAGACAAGTCTCTGCATGAGATGTAGAAATCTCCCAGGAGCAGCAGGCTCCACACTGAGAATCCACAGAGGGCTGAGCTATCTGTATTTTGGAGAAGGAAAGCGGGTGCTGAGAGCTAAGTAGCCAATTACTTTTTATAGCCACATAAGGACTGGAGGCAAGTAGTCCTTTGCTACATGTTGTATTATGCGATCGTTGGCTTTGCAGGGAATCTCACGAATGTATAACCTTCTGATTGCCTTTTTGATTGAAAGTTCCATCTGAGATCAAGGCAGTGCAACCAGTAATAAGATTTCAAAAAATCCTATCACTAGCACTGTTGGAAAGGTTGAACATGCCTCAAATCCCATCACTGTCAGTCAAAGAGATAAGGTAACAGTGGGCATCACTATAAAAGCTGCATGAATGCACAATTTAAACATGAACATCAACACAAAAAAGAATGCACATTCATATGAATGTCCATATATACTCATATGCCTATGAATTCACATATGTACACAAATTCATACGCATTCACATGCATACACACATACACTTAAGTTATATGGGATAATTTATATTAATATGTTCTCATTTCAATAATTTTTTTCATAACACAATCTCACACACTACAAAAATACTTGAAATGATGGTTATTTGTTTTTCTGACTCTAACCTTGAAATTGAAAGCAATTTGTTTAGTGGTAAAGGTTTTTAAATGTGAGTTTTTGTTTATGAACATAATAACAGCTTATAAAGCCTAGGCTTAGATTTAAACGCATCTCACCAAGAAGCTGGATTTAAATGCTTTTGTATCATTGTATTTTTGTGGAGATAATAATTGTAGAATATATTTTGTAGGAAATAATTTTCTCTATGTTTAAATTTCTTTGATCCAACACAGTTTTCTTTGCTATACAAACTCCTTTTCTTTGTTGCTCAGATGACCAAAAAGTGAATAAAATGTTTACTATCATTGCTGTTCTTGTTTATAATAATTATGATGTCTTCATTGTCTACCATTAAAGGAGATATTTATTTTAATTATGTTTTGTGTAGTTTACACACAGTTATTGATCAGAATCCTGAATATTTGCAGTAAACTAGTACCATTATCTTGGATGTACTTCTAAAATACCAGAGCACATGGAATTAGAATTTCTACTGTTTCTATAAAACAAACAAACAAACAAACAAAACAAAAAAAATGTGTCTATTAGATTTACTGAACCTCTACCAGAGTTGAAATTAAGCTACATAGGATTTGTGAAAAATGTGATGGTTTCTTTCTTCAACGTTTTTCACTATGTGATAAGTGAGGTTAATTGAGCATATTTGAGCTAATCAATGGAATATTATTTGTCTGTCTTTAAACAGTATTCAAATCTGGGTTTACTGAAGGCTATCTGAGCAGAGTCCCTAACTTCCCTAAAATAGTCCTAGCTCTAAGTAAATTATGAGGTTTCAAAGGGTAAGCTTGAGAAAGTAAATTACCTACCGCTCTACAAAAGGAAGCAACTCAAAATGGCAAAACAAGAAGACTTCATGAGAACTTTGCTTTGAAAGGTGGAATTTAAGCAATGAGTATTAAGAAGCCACAGATTTTTCCAGCATATCAGAGAATAAATTATTTTTTTAAAAGCACCCAAAAGTATCAATAATATATTTGAACACTCAAGAATTAATCCAAGTCAAATGTTCAAAGAACACCCTGAAGGTGCCTAAATTATGTCATACACTGTGAGCTACATAAAAAAAACTAAACAAACAAAACAACAACAACAACAAAACTGATATTGAAGAATTTATTAAGGGGTTTGTCACCATTATTTTGGAGATCTGATGAGAAAGGATGTGAAAGATGGAACTGAACTCTAGTCTTCTGGGTTATTTCTGGCATTGGGAAATTACCAATGCTTTATATGTATGTACTTCTTTTACTGATAACAGCTCAACAGAAAAGTACTTCCTGGTGGCATGGGTACCTGTGGGATGGTCCTTCCAACATTAGTTAACTAGAGCCAAACTGACTCACATCATGAATACAGGTCTATCTTCCACTTAGCTATAAAAATTGATAATAGCTTTCTCTATCATTATCCACAGACTACAGAAGAGGCTTCCTAAGAGGAATACCAGAGAATCCTGCCTGAAAAAAAAGGGATATGGACAACAGTGACTTCAAAGGAAAGAACAAGCCAGGACTTCACAAGGAAAGGAGAGGTCACTAAAGGCACATGCTAGTTCTTTCAAATCTCCCCTGTATATTTAAAGGTCTCTGGGGCCATGTGCCCATATGAGCAATATTTTACCCTCTGATATTGAACACAGCAATTATGAACCATTGGCTTGGATTACTCCTTGTTTCCCTGGAATATGACTCTTAGGCTCTTGGGTAGGTTTTTTTTTTTTTTTTTTTTTTTTGATTTTCTTTAATTTGACATTTAAATTTTGAAGGTTATGGACTATTTGTCAGGTTTGACAATTAGATGTGTAACTTGATGATCAAAGTTTATTGTCAGCTCTATCAGTAATGATTGTTCAAATAAACTTTTAAAATTCCTTTCTAACAAGAGATGTTTTTTCTAGATACAGTGTCTGTGACAACGGATCCATATAGACTTAACATATTGTTTTTCTAAGATATAACATATGATTAGATAAATTAGTACAGAAGCTGATACATAATGAAACATGAGAGTTGTCTTTACTGAAGGAGGCATCCAAAAACACAGAAAGAATACCACAACCTGCCAATTCATGCACAGTGTATTGCCATAGACTGCATTGAGACTGAGTCTTCACCATCATGAACTAGCTCTGTAGACAAGCTGGCCTCAAACTCACAGAGATCTGCCTGCCTCTGTCTCCAAAGTGCCAGGATTAAGGTGTGAATGGAATACCATTGCTTGACCAAGTCGTTGACTCTTAAAATGTGCATGTCACAGAATAGGGCCTGTTTATGGGGATCTGAAAATCAATGTTGAATCAGTAGATATCTTAATGGACTTCCCAATATTTAAAATCCCATGTGACTTATTTTTCAGGTTCTTATTTACAGAATAGCATATACTAAAATATTCCAGTGTTCTAGATGATTATGATAAAATAAGTTCTTGCCTCAAAATATGATGGTGTGGGAGAAAGAAAATTATAAGAAATTAAAGTATTAAAATTTATATAGTATAATAAGAAAACTGGATAAGAATAGAGACATTTGAAGTAGATTTCACTAGGAAAATGCTGAGTTGTCATGTTTTATAAAAGCAAATTATAGAAAGAGGTAGGGTAGTGGTACTTTAGTGGTTCTCTTATAGTAAACAAATGGCAGATGCAGTAAATGCAAATGAAAGATATATATCATCATGGATGAGGAGAAAGATTCAGAGGATGTGGAGAAACGAGCAAAGAGCATATCAAATGTTAGAATTTGCAGCTCATATTCCCTTTATGTGGACAGTTGGACAATTAGAATGGCAATGGCATGGTCTGACCTTCAGGACTGGGGAAGGTGTTGGTAGTAGTAGGGACTAAAGCTAAGGCATCATGCCAGTCATACATACCTTCTAGAACTGATCTAATGACCTATCCTTCACTTGTGATTTTAAAAATATCACTGAGCATCCTGCATGAAGATAAGATTGTAAGACACCGGAATAATACAATGACATGCAAATAGGATTGTTTTAGCCCAAGGGACAAACTTGCTTTTGAGTGCCACAGTGGTTATGAAGTTACAAGAGTAGGATTCTGATAGAATATTGATAGTCATGGTATATACACTTGATAAGGAAATTAAGAAAAAGAGAGTTATTTTTCAACACCAAATAGTTATCCCTGAAAACACACATACAAATAACATTAATTACACAGATTAAACAGGTCAAACAGAATGTAGTTGTATACACAGTCTTTCTCAATACACATGTGTATTTGTGTGTGCATATGATACATGTGTGTGTGTATACATATACATTCATGCATACACTACATCATTGGGAATATAGAATCTTGCACATAAAACAATGAGAAATTCTTATGTAAAACACTATTTTAAGAGTATGCACCCAAATAGTTTTAATTTCATCTCCTTGCAAGCAATATGTTCTATGTATAAGCATGTGTATAGTAGAAAGCATTATTAGTTGGTTGACTTGCTGATTGCCATAATTATAACTATGTATTTGTTCCTGTTATGAAAGCGCCCAACACTGTTATATCTCTGGTTCTTTTGTCTTTTCCTTTACAGATGTTGTACTTGTTAAGGCTGGCCCTGAACTTACATTGCAATCCAGGAAATCCTTTAGTTTGTGATTATCTTATCTATTTTTTTATTCTTTAATCTTTATTTACAGTTCAGTCTTTATTCCCCTCATGGTCCACCCTCTGACTTTTCCACATCCCTTACTTTCTACACCCTCCTGTTCCCAAGAGGATGTCTTCACCCCTCATCCCCTATGTCCACCCCATCAGACCTTGCCACTCCCTGGTATCTAAGTCTCTTGAAAGTTAGTTGCATCTTCTCACACTGAGTCAAGACAATGCATTCCTCTGCTGTTTATGTGTTGAGGGTCTCATATCAGCTAGGGTATGCTGGCTAATTCGTGACTCAGTGTCTGAGAGATCCTGAAGGTCTAGGTTAGTTGATACTACTGGTCTCCCAATAGGGTCACCCTCCTCCTCAGCTTCTTCCAGCATTTCCCCAATTTAACCACAGAGGTCAGCAGCTTCTGTCCATTGGTTGGGTGTAAATATCTGCATCTGACTCTTTCAGATGGTTTTTGGCCTTTCAGATGGCAACTATGCTAGGCTCCTGTTTTGTAAGCATACTATACTACCAGTAATAGTGTCAGACCTTTCGGCTTCCCCTTGAGCTGGATCCTAATTTGGACCTGTCACTGGATCTCCTTTCCCTCAGGCTTGTTTTCATTTTTGACCCTGCAGTTCTTTCAGACAGAAATAATTATGGGTCAGAGGTATTATTATTATTATTATTATTATTATTATTATTTTATTGACTTTGTGGTAAGTACCATACTTTTATTTTGGATTCATTTCTTTCTTTTTTTTTTTAACTTTTTATTTTTTGATACTTTATTTACATTTCAAATGTTTCCCCCTTTCCAGATCGTGCCTTTAGAGCCTCCCTATTCCCTCTCCCCTTCCCCTGCCTCTATGGGGGTATTCTATTCATAGTATATCATAACTTGAAAAGGTATAATGAAAAAATCCATTACTCTTCAAGTTTCTATTGGTCATGCCGTTTTTTACAGAAACTGAGAAGCAAACTGTGATCCTGAGCATTATGTCATTATTTGTGAAAATTTTATCAGACACATAAACAATTATAAGATTGAGTTGATAATCTATTAATACTAAGAAGATTTCCAGTATCAGTGTTAAATTTGAGTGAGATTCCTGCCAGAAGAGTAGTAAGGTGCTAATCGTACTGATTCCTATGTCCCTATAGTTCTATTATACTTAATCAAATTGATTGGTGTAATTTGTAATCAATTGCACATTTAAAAACAAAAAAATCCCTGTTCTTTTTTGTTGATGACATTCTTCCAAAAATTTAAGATGGAGAGATATTTAAGGAAAAGTAATTTAAATATGAATAATTGTGAAAAATGTCTTTTTAATTAGTGGGAAACATTAAATTTAAAAAAAAAACCAATAAACAACACAAATAAAGCTATTGAATTCTTGTTGTAGGTTGTAAAGCCAACTTTCAGTCTATGAGCTCAAGTTAATTCAGGTTTAGTTACACCATGCAAAATGCAAAACATTACCCATTTACTTTAAATCCATAACAGAGATGTAAAAATGTGAATAGAGTCAACTTTTGGTGACAATGTTGAGAGTGAAAAGCTTCCTGCACTGTTTCTCTTACCACACAGCAATGATACCTTGACTTCATGAGGAAATAGAACCTATATTACTTGCTAGGCTTGTTTATTTTGTGACGTGTAGAAGACACTAAATACATGTTCTTCTGAAAGTGTGATTTTAATTATGTCAATTAAATCATATTAAATAGAAATAAAAGCAGCAAACATACATTGATTTTGAAAATGTGTTAAGTTCAAACAACTAAAATAAAAATTAATTTATAATAATTTCTCTTCACGAAGGGGATTATAGGAGGATATTGTCATATATTTATTTAATAACTACATTGTTTATATTTCTATAATAAGTGGGAATAACAGTGAAATCACACATTTAACTCACAAAATAATAACTGGAGAGATACAAAACCTAAGCAGACAATAAACAGTGACAGCATCAACAGACATTGAAAATATGGAGATGTGTCAGATGGCATAACTATGTTGTGTGTGCATAGAGACTGTATACAAACCACTAGGATTTAAGTAACATTTCTAGCAAAACTGACATGACACAGGCTGCCTTGTTTATTACTAAAGAGGCTAGCCATCAAAAGGTCTTTTGTTAGGGAAGGAAAAGATTTGAAGTGGTTCAAAGAAACTGGACTTTTAAATATTGTCACAAACACACACACACACACACACACACACACACACACACACACTAAATCTGAAAAAGCCCCTTCCTGAAGGTTCACAGTTCAGTATAATATTTTGCAGAACAATCTAGAAAATGCTTGCATTCCTATGTATGTTTTGATGAACTGGAAAGAATGTGACATAGTAAAAATCTAAAGTTCTATTTGTGAGGCAATAATTATATATATGGAGAGAGAGAGAGAGAGAGAGAGAGAGAGAGAGAGAGAGAGAGAGAG